>MU108437.1:0-27467 GCA_012274485.2 Sinapis alba
AGTTTGATTTCACGTCTTCTCTAGCTACAGCGGCGGGAGATCTGCAACAGTTCCCCATCACTTGTAGCTCAGAAGGTTTCGTTGGTAGAGAGAGATCTTTGGTCTAAGTAGCTAATCTAGAGTTCCACATTCTAGGTTTTGGAGAGGATGGTGACAGTGGAATCTATGAAAGGTAGCTAGAGAGAGAGAGAGAGAGAGAGAAGAGCACATAGATCGAAGAAGAGTACGGTGAAGAATGATGAGTAGCTTAGAGGTCTCTCTCCTTTTCATATTTTTTATAAATCTTTTTTCTTTTTTTTCTTCAAGTGATGTTTTTTTGCTATCTTTGTGAAACTCAATCATGATGTGGTCTCTCTGGTTTCTTTTTCTTTTTTGAAAAACGGTCTTTGCTTGTTTGGTAAATCAACACTTTATAGGATTTATCTTTTCGACAACAAAAAAAGAAGAAGATTTATTTAACACATAAATTTCCCCATATATTTTTGCAAAATAATTATTGAGATATGTTAAATATGTCAACATTTTTTTTTATTTTTCAGTACTACCTAAACGTCAATTAGAAACGAAAATAATCTTTGATGTATTTTGAGTTCAGTTAAAATTATATAGATATATGATTTAGTTATTTTTTGAAAACATAAAATAATATTTGGTTGATTTTTTTTATCTGATGAAAATTACAATTTTTTGACAAATTTAAGTTATTTTATTTTTATATAATTTATATAAAAATTTGTGTGTATGATTGATATTTTTAAGGATTAAATTTTGGAAAATTATGACATGTACTATGAAATTGTTTATTTTAATTATTTGTTTAATTTATTTTGCGTTAGTTTTATTATTATTGATTTAACTAAAATAATCTATTTTTAACTTGTTCTACACTGATCAAAATTGATTTTAATGTTTTTCATAATAGAATTGATGTTAATATGTTTATTCAACCAACTTCACCTCAAACTTATAAATATTTATATGTTTGATAGACAACATAAAACTAAAAATGTAATCTAATCCACTATATAATCAAATAATAAAAATATTACATAATTGTTAACAATTTACTTTTATCCAATAAAAATATATTGATTTATTTATAAATATTAGTTAAGGTATCTTTATATTATAAATCAAAACTAATTGTTACTCATATTTCTTTGTTGATGCTTTGTTTCTAAAACTTGAAGTAAATTATAAAATATACTAGTATATGTTATTTTGTATGTATAATTATATTAATATAATTTTATAATTAATATTTGTTTGTATGTTTGTATAATAGTTTGTGTGTTAGATTATTTAACTACATTTATTATTTGGTATAATAATGTAATCATACTTAGTATTTCTTATATACAGTAATATATACAACACAAAGTATATATACCATGTAGATTCATTTGCACATTTTAAAACATAATATAAATTTGACATTAATAACATAATAAAATATCATATTTTTAGATTATATAAGTATGTTGCCCAACATGAAAAATAAATATTTAATCAGCAACATGTGGTGTTCATTTTCTTATCAAAATATAATCTATTGATATTGATATCATTATTACTAGGGGATAAATCAGATCAGTTTAGACAACTACTGTTTGATAGTTATGAGATCAGTTTCTCTCAATAAATACTCTCTCATTGCATAAATAAAATAGAAATATTTCATACACATGTCATTTACATTTTATAAGAATATTCTTTTCAATAATTTACATAGATCCAAATCCTCGAAACTACTGATTTCATTCGTTATTCATATTTATATCCTTTCACATCATTATCAAAGACTATAATGATCTGTGGATCACACTCGACTGGTTCAAGATTCAATTATGAACATTATTTTTCTGTTTTCTAACTCTTTCAATCAATCACTGCTCTCACTTAAAGATTTCAAATGGTGTAGTGGAAGAAAGATATGCATTCTTCTTCCATTAAATCCATCATTCATTCTTTTTTGTTTTAAAATACATTTAGTAGTAGATTTATATGCAGTTAAATATTTTTTTTTTTTTTGGAAAAAGTTGGACTTATGCATATCTCACTAACTATATATTTGGTGTTATTCATTCATTTATTTATTTTTCTAGCCAATAAATTATATAAATACCGTATTATAATTTTATTTTACTCACAATTTCAACAATACAAAGTAATATCATTGTCTATATATATCATTATCTATTTTTCACGCTTTTTATTTTTGTGATATAATTTTAACATTTATTTAAATTATTATATTTATATAACTTATGTGTTTTAAATTATGATATGTATAATATAAATATATAGTATAGTAGTTATATATGTATATTTATGGAATATAGATGTATTTCGTTAATTGCAAATGCTATTTTCATATTTTGATTTAAAAATGCAGTAACATAATTTTAGTGTAGTACTTATTTTTATTTATGTATTATATATATTATGTGTTGATTTTTATATATTTTTATAATTTAAATATGTGATCTGCTTTATTTGAACTGTTTTACCATTTAAAACTGTAATAAATTATTTGATTTGCTTGATATGAAACTCTTATATATAAGGTCAATTCTCTAAAATAGATCATTTTAAGTTTTTATCACAAAATAGCATTTAAAAAATAATCAAAATAGTTTTTTTTTGAAAAAATTAATATTTAATATTTATTTTTTAAAAATTGAAACCGTAACTCCAAAACTCCACCCTTTAACTCTAAACCATAAGTTTAAAATAGTTAACCTTAAGGATATAAGTGCATATTTACTTATTTAATGAAATATTTTGATCATTTTTCTTTTTTTGTGTGCTATTTTTGTGATAAATATGACTATTCTAAGTTATTTTTCTATATATAATCTATAAGAAAATTTAAATTATACTACAAATTTGATATTATTTTTTAAAATTTATTACTAATAAATGATTATTTACAATTAACCAATATGGTTATTATGTTAAAGAAACATAGGTTTCAACTTGTTTGGAATGCGTTGGCGAATTTATTGAACATCGTGTAACTTTTGATATTATTAGCTAGTCACTTTTTGTGTGTAGTGTGTCTTCTACCACACTTGCAACCTATTCTCTTATAATTAACTGACAAAATCCATAACAGAATATCCTATTGTCACAACAGCCAATCCTCATAAATCCATTAATATTCATTTCTTGAGCGTCCTTAAGCTATCCACCCAAAGTTTTACATCATGGTGTCTTGTTAATTTAAGACAATACAGACACAATTGGTCAATCATAATTATTACATCTCTTAAAGAATTTGGTAGTCAAATAACTTAAAAGGCAAGATTTATCGGGACACACAAGGTAGATGGATATATGAATTAAATGTATAGTTTCTTATAAATAAAATCATAAACATACCTTTTTTTACCTTTTATAAAAGTAGTTGATGAATTTTTTTGTAAAAGTAAATTGTGTTGGGCTTGTCTTTTCCTCAATTGTCGTGAAGTCTATGGTATAAGCGAAAGAGAAAGCATAGCATGATGGGCCATCTGAATAAAAACTCAAGTATGCTACAAAAACAAGGTTTTAATGCACTCATCTCGTATCGCATTTCTATTTATTTTTGTTAATGTGCTCCCCATTAGCTTTGCAATGAAGTTCGGTCTGTGTTGATGGTATTTAAATACGAGTTTTATTCTTAGTTAATCAAATTTAAATACAAGTTTAAGTAGGAGTATAAAACTACATGCTATATATTCTACGTTTACGGTCTGGTCTGCAACAAATACACTTTTTTTTTTCTGGAAGACAGACTTACCCAAGTTCGAATGACACATTGCCTCCACTTCACTATTTCAGTTTTTTTTTTTATAATTGATTATTTGATGGAACAGAATACAACTGACTGGTCTTTTGAAGTTTATTCACCGGAACCATATAGATTTGGTTGCTCGCAATAGAAATTATATACTTATGTTGTTTCATACAAGTAGGTAAATTTGAAATGGTAGATTTTAAACTCTAGATGCTTATCATTTTCTAAACCTATCGTATCACTCGACCACATTTGATTTATGTTATATTATACAGAATAGTGAAAAGCAACATTGTGTTCAAAAAAAAAAAAAGTGAAAAGCAACATCAAGAGAGACACAACTTGGTGAACGATATGCACTACCTAATTGATAGAATAATTTGAAACTGCATTCACTCACAATATCAAAACTCTGTTTTACATATGGCTTCGTTTGACAGCAGATATAAACCTCTGTTTTCAAGGTTTCTCATTACAGATTTTGAATTATTTTAGTGCTTTTCTTTTGTAAATAGTCATAGTTTCCATGAATAAGGTTAATATTCAAAAAGAAAATAGTTATGATTTAGTTAAAGTTAAACAATTTTCTTGCAAAAATAACTCTCTTTTAGCATCTTTTATACAACTTTGAACTAGAGTCTACATATACAAAGTCATTTGTATGTCTATGGTTGATTACATAGCCGATAAAAACTTAAACATTAGAGAACGAA
This sequence comes from Sinapis alba, assembly GCA_012274485.2. Classification (NCBI taxonomy): domain Eukaryota; kingdom Viridiplantae; phylum Streptophyta; class Magnoliopsida; order Brassicales; family Brassicaceae; genus Sinapis; species Sinapis alba. The sequence goes on from MU108437.1 coordinate 4,495, forward strand.
ACAAGTGAAGTGACACAATATTTCTATTTTGGAAATAAAATTCCATTAAAGATTATCAAATTCTTCACTCTTTTCTTCGTTTTTAATTTTAAGTGAACGTGATTTTCATTCTCAGCTAATAGTTTTCGTATAAATCTTTTTTTTTTTTGCTACGAAACAAACTACTTTGCTCACTGATAGTCTTTCACGTTCCTCTATTATTGTTATATTATCATTTTACTTTGTCAGTGCATGGTAGCCAAAGTTTTCGTTGTCTCTGAAACATTATTAGAGTTTCCATGCCGTAGTCGAACAAATTACGTAAAAACTAGAGTAGTTTTTTGAATTATTTATATTTTATTTTTATTTTTAAAAATTTGAAACCTTAACCCCAATATCCCACCACTTAACTCTAAACCCTAAGTTTAAATTAGGGCAATTCTCTTAAATAGTTTTTTTAAGTTTTTGTCACAAAAATAGCCCTAGAAAAATAAAATGACCAAAATAGCATTTTTTTTTTTGAAATTTTCAATTTTTTTTTTCTTTTGAAATTTGAAACCCTACCCCCACCCTTTAACTCTAAATTCTAAAGTCTAAATTAGTTAACCCTAGGGGTATAAATGTATATTTTAAAAAAATTAGCTTCTAAAAATTTTATTTTGGTCATTTTCTTCTTTAAAAACTATTTTTGTGAAGAACAAACTAAAATAGGCTATCTAAGGGAATTTCTCTTTAAATTATTTAACCCTAGAGATATAAGTGTATATTTATTTCTGAAATATTTTGGACATTTTCTTTTTGTGTGCTATTTTTATGATAAAAACTTTTTAGAGTTATTCTAAAGTATTTTTCTAAAAATAACTGCAACATAAATAATTGGACAATTCTCTTAAATAGTTTTTTAAAGTTTTTGTCACAAAATAGTCCTAGAAAAATAAAATGACCAAAATATTATTTTTTTGAATTTTTGAATTATTTTTATTTTATTTTTGAAATTTGAAACCATATCCCAAACCCACCCTTTAACTCTAAATTCTAAAGTCTAAATTAGTTAACCCTAGAGGTATAAATGCATATAAATAAAAAATTTAGCTTATAAAAGAATCTATTTTGATCATTATTTTCTTTCTTTATTTTTGTGAAAAACAAACTAAAAATGGCTATCTAAGAGAATTTCTCTAAATAATTTTCGTATTGAAAAATCAGTAAAGGACCAATAATTGACTGATGTGGAACCGTTCAATGACAAAGTGATGAAGCTAACTATTTGTAATCTTTTTTATACTCTTACAAACCAATTTTCAAAGCTTCCATAATAATAGTCATTTCATGCGATAACGACAAACGAATAGCAACAATGTAAGTTGGCTGCTGTCGTTGATGAAACGTTAACGACACAATTTGTCGACCATTCGTAGCTAAAAATTCTAAACATCTCGTTATCTGTCGCCTTATTGTTCATAAGTAGTAGACGGGGCCCGTACGTAACGTCTACATTTTACTTTAGCAACAAAAGGAAAACTCAATATATCTGAAGCCCGTTTAACAAAAGAAAACTTATTTTTTTTTCTAAAAGGTGTAATCTTTTTTTTTGTTCAAAAAAAAAGTGTAATCTTTATTTTGTATCTGGTCAAGAAAAAAAAAGAAATTTTCTTAGATAACTCTTTTAATTTGTTCTTTACAAAAATAGTTTTTAAAGAAAAAAAATGACCAAAATGTTTTTTTTAGAAGCTAAATTTTTTTATTTATATACATTTATACCTTTAGGGTTAACTAATTTAGACTTTAAGGTTTAAAGTTAAAGAGTGAATTTGGGGATATGGTTTCAAATTAAAAAAAAAAAAATGAATTTTTCAAAAAAAAAAGCTATTTTGGTCATTTTATTTTTCTAAGACTATTTTGTGACAAAAACTTAAAAATGCTATTTAAGAGAATTGCCAAAAAAAAAAACTATTTTAGCTTTTTCTTTTATTTACGGGGTTGAATTTCTGAGAAAAATGTATATATAATCTTAACTCAGAAAACCTGCTTTTGTAAATATGAATCTTAAAAAACATATTTTTTAAATTTTGAATACAAACCGTGATTAGTCAATAACTTATATGAAAAAAACTCAAAAAGATAAATTATATTTGTCAGAAAAAAAATATATGCGCAGAAAATATTTCTATAAGAAACTTTTCTAAAGAGAAATACCCTTAGATAGCCCCTTTTAGTTTGTTTGTCACAAAAATAGTTTTTAAGGAAGAAAGTGACCAAAATGTTTTTTTTAGAAGCTAAAAAATTCATTTATATGCATTTATACCCCTAGGGTTAACTAATTTGAACTTTAGGGTTTAGAGTTAAGGGGTGGGTTTGGGGTTAGGGTTTCAAATTTTTAAAAAAAAAAAAAATCAAAATTTCAAAAAAAAAAAAGTCTATTTTGGTCATTTTATTTTTTGAGGGCTATTTTTGTGACAAAAACTTAAAAGAGGCTATTTAAGAGAATTGCCCTTTTCTAAAAATAGATAAAATAGCTTATCTGAATATATAGATCCACGTAAGCGGGTCGGGTCTTGAATCAGGACACCTGATTACTATTTCATTTCATTCTATCTCATTGCATCGATTTTCGTTCCTATCACGAAGCCAAAGAAGGTTTCCATCACGATCAAATCGCCATGACTGTGCTCCCATCTGCAGATCGAGGTTCGTCTTCCTTCCTTCCTTTCTTCTCATCGTTATTTGCATGTCTCGTCTTCTGCGATCACCGATCCAACAAGTAACATCGTTGGTTCCGTCAAATGAGATTGTGTTTAGATATTGGCTAAGTTTGCAATTTCAAATTCACAGGCTGTTATCATTTGGAGATGATGCATGTGTATATAGGAGAGTAATTGAATGAGTTTTGGATTTGTGAGATGAGAATTTGAGAATACTTTTGTGTTGCAGATAATGCTGAGAAGAAGGTGAAGAGTTCGTATTATGATTTGCCGGCTATGGAGATATCTGTAGCGTTTCCTCAAGCAACACCAGCCTCTAAATTTCCACCGTGCAGTAAGGATCTCTTCAAGAGATGATTATACATTTTTTTTGGATGATTTGTTGTTGTTATTTTGTGGCATCAAACTGTTTTCTTTTTCTATACTTGACACAGCTTCAGACTATTATCATTTCAATGATCTATTGACTCCGGAGGAACAGGCTGTTCGGAAGAGGGTGAGAGAGTTCATGGAGAAAGAAGTTGCTCCCATAATGACTGAGGTGATATGTTTTTTCGACATCTTTGGCTGTGATGGAGATATGTTTTTTATCTTTGTTTATTTGATAATTTCATTGTGTCACATAATTGTTCTTGTTTTGATTTTTACTCATCAGTACTGGGAGAAGGCAGAGTTTCCTTTCCATATCATTCCAAAGTTTGGAGCTTTGGGTGTTGTTGGTGGCTCCATCAAGGTAATTAGCAATGCTTGACTCTGGGTTCTTTTTTTTTTATGTCAGTTTTTTAATTTGGTCTTGACTTCTCAGGGTTATGGCTGTCCTGGCCTCTCCATCACAGCCAATGCTATTGCTACAGCGGAAATATCTAGAGTTGATGCAAGCTGTGGGACTTTTAATTTGGTGCATACCTCTTTGGGCATGCTCACTATTGGTAAGTGGTCCTAATATTTCTTTCTTTCTTAGCTTGTTTTAGTGTTCATTTTTCTGATAAACAGCAAGCATACTATGATTTGCATAATCATAATTCTCTTTTTTTTTTTTTTTGTCAAGAACAGCACTTTGTGGATCAGAAGCACAGAAGCAGAAATATTTGCCTGATTTGGCTCAGATGAAAACTGTGACTTGTTGGGTGAGTACATGTATCTTAGACTTAAGACGATTTGCATCCCTTGAATAACTTTTTGTTGATATACCATTACATTGTATAAAGGCTTTGACAGAACCAGACAATGGAAGCGATGCAAGTGCTCTGACAACAACTGCCACAAAGGTTTAACCTTCTTGTGCCCTTGTATTCAGTTGCGTGTACGAGAATGTTTCATTGTTTTGACTTGTCTACTTCATTAGGTTGAAGGAGGTTGGGTACTTGAGGGACAAAAGCGTTGGATTGGAAACAGCACCTTTGCAGATCTATTGGTCATCCTTGCTAGGAATACGACAACGAACCAAGTTAACGGGTATGTTAGGTTCTAGTAGATCTTAGGTGTAGAGGTCGTTTCTCAAAATCTGAAACGGCTCTTGATTTCAACATGTGAAAATCCAGTTTTTAATATCCTGAACTAGGTTGCTCTATGATTGGATGCACTAAGAATAAATTTTGTGTGGACCTTAATCAGTAGCATACATAGCTCCTTATTCATTTCGGATAGACTTTAAATGATCAGCTACCGTCTTACAGATTCTTAGTCCAGAAAGATGCGCCTGGCCTAACGGTTACTAAGATCCCGAATAAAATAGGTTTACGTATTGTTCAAAATGGAGACATTCTACTACAGAATGTCTTTGTTCCGGATGAGGAGCGGTTACCTGGGGTAAACTCATTCCAGGACACAAGCAGGGTACTGTTGTGCCTCCACATGATCCAGATATGCTCTTCAAATATTCTACGACAAGCAAAATACATCATTCTCTTTTCTTCGTGCTATTTTAACTGCTTTTTCCGTACACTATACTTGAATAGGTCCTGGCTGTCTCACGTGTAATGGTGGCCTGGCAACCAATTGGTATATCAATGGGAGTCTACGATATGTGTCACAGGTATTTCAGGAGTGAGTCGAGTGACCATAATAATATGAGCATTCATTTCTTAAAGTTATAAAGGAATGTGTTTTGGTTTCAAGGTATCTACTGGAGAGGAAACAGTTTGGAGCACCGTTGGCTGCTTTCCAGATAAACCAACAGAAGCTTGTGAAGATGCTGGGCAATGTTCAAGCGATGTTTATGATGGGTTGGCGCCTCTGCAAGCTATATGAGACGGGTCAGATGACTCCAGGTCAAGCCAGTTTAGGAAAGGTATCCTTTTTTTTTAGCTTACAAACCACTCAAGTTCATCATCTTCGCTGATTATGTGATACATTCACTGAGCTCGAGTAAGGGGAGGAATCAAACATAGCTATCATTTGTATAACCAATGATGTGGTTCAACTAGGCATGGATTTCATCCAAGGCAAGGGAAACTGCTTCGCTAGGTCGGGAATTACTCGGTGGGAATGGAGTTTTAGGGGATTTTCTGGTGGCAAAGGTGAGCTAGCTAATCTCCATATGTCTGACTTGGTTGGCTAATAACCGATAAAATGGTTTAAAGGTGAAATTTATTTGCAGGCTTTCGGTGACCTTGAACCCATTTATACATACGAAGGGACGTACGACATAAACACCTTAGTGACGGGGAGGGAAGTTACAGGGATTGCGAGTTTCAAACCGCCAGCTTCACGGGGCCGTAGCCGTCTTTAAGGTCTGTGCAGTGTTTGTTGTTGTTGGCTGTTAGTTACTTTGGTAATGTCATGTGTGAGCTTTACGAGAACAAAGTCCGCCAAATAATATTGGCTTAAAGGGACATATGCAACCATTGTCTTGCAATAATGGATCCGTGCTGTGTATGGCATGTAGTTGGGTGGGAATAATCCTTTCCAAAACATTTTAATGAATTTCAAGGATGAAATAATAAATTACTTTTCGTTAATTGTGTTTTTGGTTCTCTCCAGTGACCTACAATGAGCATGGTGGAAGTAGGACATTCAGATAAAAACCAAACTAAACTGAATTAAAGAATTGTATGAAACTGAATCAATGCACAAAATATCTGAACGATTCTTATTTCTCTATATCTGAAAAACCGAAAACATCAAAGCTAAACCGATAATCGAATGTATATTTACATATCCAAAATACAATTTGTATATTTAAATATGTTAAATTTAATTTTAAAAAACTAAATATATAAAAATTAATTTATAAATGTAATATGTATATCTTTAGATATTCAATATTATTCAAAATTTTGAATTACTTAAAGACATAATTATCCCAAAATTTAAAAAATTGAGAAAAAACAGATTTTAAATAACTGTGAGATATATTGATAGAAGAAAAAAAACAGGAAGGAGTGGAGGGATATTTTTTAAGTAAGTAGATAAATAAGATTATCATGGAGAATTTTGGTCCACGTGGTGCCACGATGCTTTTCAAAAATCTTATCCAAGCTTTCGTTCCTACCTCTTCTCAGTTCTCCCTCCTCCAATGGATCCCTTTCTTCTCTCCAAACAATGAACAAACCAAAAAATTATAAGAACTAAACATGACGACTACTATGTTGTCTTTCTCTCCTATCGCTCACTTCCATTCTTCTTCTTTCCCCCTCAAACCAACACAGTGTTATGGCAAGAAACAACAGCTTCACCACAAAATCTTCATTACCCCAAATTACAAATCTACACCTTCCCTCCGCTACTCAGCCGTTTCAAGAGATGACGCTAGTACAACGCCTGAACTCGAACTCGAAGAAGAAGAAGCGGTTGAGAAACGAAGAAGAGAGGAGGAGAAATTCGCAGTTCTGAACACTGGAATCTACGAGTGCAGATCGTGTGGGTACAAGTACGACGAGTCCGCGGGTGATCCATCGTACCCGATCCCTCCTGGGTTTCAGTTCGATAAGTTGCCTGAAGATTGGAGATGCCCAACTTGTGGAGCAGCTAAGAGTTTCTTCGAGAGTAAAATGGTTGAGATTGCTGGTTTTGCTCAGAATCAACAATATGGACTTGGGGGGAATGCACTTACCTCTGGTCAGAAGACTGCTTTGATCTTTGGGAGTCTCTTTCTCTTCTTCTTGCTTTTCTTGAGTGGCTATTTCATCCAATAACTGCCTCATGTTTTTTTACTATTACTATGTTAATCTCATGTTTTTTTATTACAGTATCTGTATCAAACACCATTAGTTCCTTTATAAGCGGAAGCTACATTATACATTTGGATTCAGCTAGAGGCTGGAGAACTATTTTTTCTTAAATTCGCGTGCCAGCTGTGTCCAAACAGCACTTAATTAGCCTTCATCTAGAAATATTTAGATGATTAATGACAGTAGATGCGTTTCTTACCTGACTACTGTTAAGATTTAATCTCTATACAGTGTAATCCAACCTCAACGAGTTCTTCAATACAAATATAGAATCGATTTAGAGACTCAGATCAGTACTCAAGGGATATCGGTTCACTCAAGAGATATCGATTCACAGAGTTCACCAATCACTCTCATACAACTACCTAAACGGCAATTGCTACTCTCCTCTCATTTACAAATCTGAGAATCTAAGTCCCCTCCAAAGGAAGAACAAACTTATTTAACATGTAGAAAACGGTAAAGTCTTTCTCCAAACTAAGCCTTTCATCAACGATCTTGTTTGAACTGAGTTTGGTCGGATTCTAGTAACAGAGACAAAATTTGTCGGTGGGTTATTTCGAAGGCATTTTACTAGATCGGAAAATAGTTCGGTTAAAAATGAGGAAAAGACTATCAAAAAGTAAGCCGGTGTTCGGAAAGCTAACCGGAAAAATACATGATCGGCGAGAATATAGAAGAGTAAAATCCTAATTTCTAGTCGCCATGTGTGTGTGAAGATGTTTGGATCCTCTTTCCGTTGGTCCTCTTCTCCTTTATATAGGTGAGCTTCTTCTCCTCGTTCTGCCCTAAGTCGGTTCGCCCTAATGGGCAGGCCGAGCAGTTGGGCCAAGCGATTTACCGTTGAACCGAGCTGATGCACTTTCTTTATTGAGCCGAGTAAAGCATTTTGAGGCTGTAGTCGTACGCTTGGTCAGGAGCCGCTCACTTAAGCTGATGTCCTGAACCGGCTTGGCGGGCCAAATCTTCTATTTTATGGGGTTTGTGGAGGGATGCAATCTATCTCCTACCGATCTTTCTTCTTAGACCCTTCCCGCCTCCATGTCATCATTATTCAAATCCATGTTTGCCTCCACAATCCTTTTCCTCTGCTTCGCTTTGAATAATACACCTGAAGAGGTGTATCAACTACAAAACGACATTACAGAAAATGAAAGAAACTCGGTGTCTTAGCTAGCATGATAAACCACTTTCTTTCCCGGTGTACTAGTCCATTGGGTGGGAGGTGATGCCATCACCGTGATAGCAATGGGTTGAGATTTGTAATAGCAGCTTCTGTATAACTTGACTACAATTATTTGCTTCTGACGTTGTCTGCTACTATCAATATTTTTTTGCCACAGAGTAGGAAACATGTTTATATCTTCCCAAGCCAGTGTCTGCAAATTGAGTCTTTTTAATGAATATCCACTTTTTTGCAAATGAATATTCAGCAGAAAAATAGACAGACAGGAGCCATGGACAGAAAAGACTGGAGAAAAACTTTGACGTTTGAGATACAACCCAAATAGATTCTCTTAAACGCTGATACAAAACCTAAATCAGTAACTGTAGACTCCTTTGGTGCAACATATCTTGTCCGGAATGATCGCTCCCTCCCTAGGTGGCTCTGGGAACTCGATACAGTTTTCTTTTAAAAATATATAGCAAAAGAAAATAAAGAAGAGAAAAATTATATTTGTCTTCATAATGATTGTGTTGAGGTGAAGAAACCAAATCCTCAAGACAACTACTATCTCCCTTCCTCTAATCTTCTTGAAAACATGTAAGAGCAAGAACATAAGAAGCTATAAGAGCAGCTTCCAACACATCTAAAACTTTTAGACAGAATACTTCCGGAATTCTTGGAACATACTACTACAAATCTTTTCTCATTAATCCATGAGAAGCTGGCATGAGCTTGAGGATCTAGACAGAAAAACCAACTGATTGAGTTTCTTAGATTGCTCTTCCTTAACAATCTTTGAATGATTTACGGTCACCCTTCATTCTTTCCTAACTCCTCTCGGTGAATCTCTTCATTCATGGTCCTCTACTTCTGATTTACTTTTCGGTTTTTCTAAGTTGTGGTTTCTTAAGCCTTCTCGGGTACTGGTCTTTAAACAGCTTCGGTTTCTCTTGGTTCTCCACCCGTGGTTCTGGCGGTTTTGTCTCTAGGGGGATGCATATTTTCCTGTGCATGTTTATGTTCTAGAGTGAAGGCTAGAGTTTGTGTGTTGGGCTAGACCCTTTTGTAGGTTTCTATTAGGAACAAATGTCTCGTATTAGAATAAATCTTTAGTAATATATAAGATAGATGCATTTAACTTAATAGTTTCTGTTTAATTAGTTTATTTTTGCAAATCCATTTGAGATTATTAGGAGCTTTTGTATTTTCTGTTTTATGTTTTATTTTATTTTCCGCATGTAAATTTTAGAAAAGCTCAAAAAAAATATATGAAAAGCTATTGAAAAAAAACTTAAAATTTTTATAAACAGTGAACTAATATTGTACAAAATTATAAAAATAAGGTTGTTCTTATATGTCAAAGAAAAAGTTATCAAACGAATGATGACTAAAAAAATAAGAAGCAAATTCCGGTTCAGAACTTCATCCGGTTTACTCCACTACAAATATATAAAACGACAACACGTGGTTGCAAAAAATTAAGAACCGGGACGTGATCTCGTTTCTCGCCAACAACTTCAAGCAGTCTCTACTAAAACGAGAAAAGAAAGTACACAATACGTGGAAAGATTGAAAAAAAGCTGTTTCCCCCACCCAGTTCCTTTTTCTTTATGCTTACGTAACCGCATACGTCACAGACTTGTGACGTCGTTACTATTTAAACCCCCACTAGTGACAATCCTTTCTTCTCCACTAATTAAACTCCATTTCTCTTCTTCTTCTACTTTACCATCTTCCTCGCAAACATGGCTCCATCTACGAAGACGGTCAGTGGGTTTTCACGATCACGATATCATACTTTTTCTCATACTCCTCGCGCGTACATAGTAACGAGTTTTTTCTTTTTGGCGCCTCTTTAGGTTTTGATCCCTATTGCGCACGGTACGGAGCCTCTAGAAGCGGTGGCGATGATCACCACGTTACGGCGAGGTGGGGCTGACGTGACGGTGGCGTCCGTCGAGGCTCAGGTTGGCGTTGATGCTTGTCATGGTATCAAGATGGTCGCTGATACTCTCCTCTCTGATATTACCGATTCTATCTTCGACCTTATTGTGCTCCCCGTAAGTCTAGACTATTACTGAAAAAAATACTATAGAATACCTCTCAAAAAAAAATTTGTCATAAAAATAGGACACAATGAAAAAAATATCAAAAATATTTCATTAAAAATGTAAATATATACTTATATTCTTAGGATTAACTAATATAGATTTACTGTTTAGAGTTGGGGTGAAATTTTGGGTTATGGTTTCAAATATTAAAAAAATATATATATATATTAAAAAATTAAAAAAAAAATATATATATTTTTTTTTTAAATGCTATTTTTGTGACAAAAATATGATTTGAGATAATTGTCTTTACTGAAATACTTGAGAATTTATAGGCTAATATAATATTTATATGATTGGTTAAAGGGAGGGCTTCCCGGCGGCGAGACTCTAAAGAACTGTAAACCTTTAGAGAATATGGTAAAGAAACAAGACACAGATGGACGACTTAACGCAGCTATATGTTGTGCTCCTGCTTTGGCTCTTGGTACTTGGGGTCTACTACAAGGCAAGAAAGTAAGTATCCAACAAGAATCTTGTTTTCATGAGTTCTTGTCTTATAATGTCTTTGATAAACATGCGTGTGTTTTCTTGTAGGCAACGGGTTACCCGGTTTTTATGGAGAAACTTGCGGCTACTTGTGCCACTGCTGTTGAGTCAAGAGTGCAGATAGATGGAAGAATAGTTACAAGTCGTGGACCTGGAACCACCATAGAATTCTCCATCACGCTTGTAGAGCAGTTGTTCGGGAAAGAGAAAGCTGATGAAGTCTCTAGTATCTTGGTATGTTTTGTCTCAACAGAGAATCTTGGGGAGCAGTATAGTGATTAATTATGCTATGGTGTTTAATCTATAGTCTTAGACTTACTTCCTCTCCCATTTGACATCAGCTGGTTCGTCCTAACCCTGGTGAGGAGTTTACTTTTACTGAGCTTAACAAAACAGAGTGGTTATTTGAAGACACGCCACAGGTATGTATGTATATGTTCAGTTGCCAAGAAAGACTCTGTCTAGACGTTTATAAGCCTGAAAGATAGTGTTTTCCCATTTCAGATTCTTGTACCCATTGCAGAGGACTCAGAGGAGACTGAAGCTATAGCCCTTGTAGATATCCTGAGGCGTGCAAAAGCAAATGTCGTGATTGCTGCAATTGGTAATAGTTTGGAAGTTGTAGGATCATGCAAAGCTAAGCTAGTAGCAGATGTGCTTCTTGATGAGGTTGCAGAGAAGTCATTTGATCTGATTGTGTTGCCTGTGAGTGTAGTGCTAACTCCCAAAACATGACTACTTATTATAAGTCTCAAAGAACATTTTGGAATTATATATTAAGATGAAAAATAATCAAAACTACAGGGCGGTAATGGTGCTCAAAGATTCGCAAGCAGTGAGAAACTGGTGAATATGTTAAAGAAACAGGCAGAAGCTAACAAACCATATGGAGGAATCTGTAAATCGCCTGTTTACGTCTTTGAGCCTAATGGTTTACTCAAGGAAATCGATACTTGAATAGTTTCTTGTTGAATCATTAAACTAATATATATAAGAGTCATGTTTTTTTGTATAGGGTAAGAAGGCTACGACTCACCCAAGGGTGAGCAACGAGCTTTCAGACCAGAGTCACATTGAGGACAGAGTCGTGGTGGACGGTAACGTCATAACGAGCAGAGCTCCAGGGACTGCAATGGAGTTTTCACTTGCGATTGTGGAGAAGTTTTACGGGCGAGAGAAAGCGCTTCAGCTTGCAAAGGCAACGCTTGTTTGATAAGGCTCAGCCTTTAACAAGTTATGTATCTCTTCTCCTGGTGAGATGAGTTCCTTTGTAATATGAGCTAGTGGATGTGTGTGTGTGTGTAATTTATGTCTCATAATCCATAAATAAACAAGATTCCTTTGCTGGGCTGAGGTAGATGGCCCATATGTACTTTAAAAACGTCTAAAAGCGTAAGAGGGTTCCGCTGGTGGAAGAGACTTTTTCTAGAAACTAGGTTTACTATCAGTATTAGTAATTTGGTTAACTTTTTTCAAGTAATTTTATATTATCAAAAAGGGATGGGAAAATTCCTTAAAAAGACCCAGACTAATTTCCATTTGCTAATAAAATACATGAACTATTTTGGATCTCCGTTTAATATATGAACTAATTTTCGTTACCTATTAAATACACAAACTTTTGAAATTCGCAATTTTTACACATCGTTTTAGACGGCGTTAAACTTTATTTAACAGAAGTAACGACGGCGTTAGTGTTAACTAAACACATGTTTAAATTATGAAATCAAAATTCCTTAAAAATATATGAACTAATTTCATTTGCTAATAAAATACACGAACTATTCTGGATTCCCGTTTTAATACACGAACTATTTTTTGTTTTCCATTAAATACACAAACTTTTGAAATTTTTCAGATTTTAAACATCAATTTAAACGAAGTTAACTATGTTTAACAGAAGATGAAAATCCTCCTGGTAGATTATATTGTTAGTTCATTTAAAATTACCTAGTTTTCTTCATTCTTTTTCACGACATAGAAATCGACTTTATTCTGAAGCGATATAAAAAGAAATCAAAGGAAAGAAGAAGAAAATAAACAGAGTTTGGAGAATAAAAGATGTTGAAATTGATTAGGGTGACATACTCGAATTAAAATTAACTTGGCTCAATCGATTTAAGAGGTTTTGGCTGAGGGTGAGCGTGCTTTCAGAGTTTAACCACATGTTTAGTTAAAACTAATGTCATCTTCTGTTAAACATAGTTGACGTCGTCTAAACGATGTGTAAAATCTGAAAAATTTCAAAAGTTTGTGTATTTAATGGAAAACAAAAAGTAGTTCGTGTATTAAAACGGGAATCCAAAATAGTTCGTGTATTTTATTAGCAAATGAAATTAGTTCATGTATTTTTAAGAAATTTTGATTTCATAATTTAAACATGTGTTTAATTAACACTAACAATTAAACGTCGTCGTCACTTCTGTTAATATAGTTAACGCCGTCTAAAACGATGTGTAAAACCTGTGAATTTCAAAAGTTTGTGTATTTAATAGGCAACAAAAATTAGTTCATGTATTAAACGGGGATCCAAAATAGTTCATGTATTTTATTAGCAAATGAAAATTAGTCCAGGTATTTTTAAGGAATTTTCCCTATCAAAAACATAATATATTGAAGATTGTAGACAAGAAAAGTGCACCAAAGACTCAGAGTGTTCGAAGATTCTAAAAGGAGTTAGAGTGTTCGAAGACTTTATAGGAGTTTGAGTGTTCGGGTTATCAGATGGTGTTCAAACAAGATATACTACATAAATCCGACTCAGTAAAGATTCAATAGAAACGGACTAAACTGAAAGTGAAGACATGATCCATCAGTAAAGCCCAATTATTTTGACTCAAAAAGTATTAATAACGAGCTCCAAGTTTACGAATAACAATTAAGACACGCCACTCACGGTCAAGCGGTTACATAACAAGCTATGATTTTATATAAAGAACGAGCCAAAACCATCATTTTATATACGCTTTTTGACTTACTCACTTGAGACCTAGAATACTCTCTATGAATTGTATTATCTTGTCTTTTGTTCTTTATATTCAGCATATTCATTGTGAATAATGCGTAGAACTGATCATGTCTGTTGTAATCTTCCAATGTTCTCTATCGAATACCTCAAGCATTCCCAATATTTTCAGCAACAATAATTGCATCAGGGATTACAGTCCCATTTGCATCAATCTTCACCCCAGCCTCGTTCCTTGCATGATCCTTTTGGTCTCGTAGGACTCTATGTTCATTCGCAATCAGCACATCAGAATTAACCATTTTTCTCGCAGGGTGTCGATCGACGCTGGATTTGTGTTGCTTGACACTTGGTTCCGAATGGAGTCGTTCAATTCTCTAGTGGTGTTGATTGCAACTGCTCCCTTGGTTTTACATTTTGTTCATTCTAATCCAACTAGCTCTTATTTTGAAAGATCTAAAAGCTTTATTTTCTTTATTTCTTATGGTATTGCATTGCATGCACCTGAAACACAAGAAAAGATAATAAGTAACTAAAAGAAAAACTAGTCTAAATCCTTGACCGGCCTAGTCTAATGGCGAATGCTAGTTCCCAGCAATTATGCTAAATTTTGATATGCTTAAATTTATCATAAGAGAAACTCTACAATTTTAGAGTGTCAGTTGAAGTACTTAAGGATCAAATCCACAAATACTGGGATCATTCAATAAACTTTAGTTATCATATTAAGTTAGATCACATAACTAATTATGCAAAACAATTAAAAGAGAACGGTTGTAAGCAGTTAGCAAAGCGTTAGATCCAGTGAAATCAATTAGATAATTCAAAATTGCAGTTAACCGATGTCAAAGGTTTATGAAAAAAAATTCTAAAATTTAAAACAACAGAACTAAAGTCAATTAGTTTTTGCGGAAACTATCTATGTCAAAATCAGAAATCTCAAATTCCTTTAAAAATTAAATCAAGTCAAACAAACATTAAATCCATGTTTGATATCCTCTATATACTAAAGCACAAGTCACATGGCAAATCAATTTTTGACACATGGCTTGTGCTTTAATATAATTTTTTTTTATAAAATAAACAAAATATATAAGTTTTAATCTTTAAAAAATATAATAAATAATGTGGGTTAAAAATAAGAATAAGTAAGATTAAAAATCAAAACTTTAGTTGTAAAAAATTCAAACTTTTAATATTAAAAATCAAATATATCTCAATATTTTTGAAAAATATTACAAACATGTATTTATTTTAAAATAGTATCAAAAGTGTTGTGCAACCGCTCTCGCTTCAATCTATTTGTTTAATTTTGAATGTACCATTGTTATTCAGTTTCATAAAATATTTGATATAAAATAATTTAGTTGTAAATGAAAAATTATAAATTATCAAATAATTTATATACAGTAAAATTAACGACGGGCATGATAATTCATATCTAATAATGTTTTATTGTTGTGCAAATTTTTTTAATCTATTAGTCAAAAAAAGAAAATTTTATATTATTTTTTATCTATTTTGGTTTCATATTTAATATGCCCGTGCGAAGCACGTGACAAAATACTAGTATTCACTAAATCCTTAAACCAATTTTTCGTAAATAGTTATTTAGCTCATCAAGATTATTTCAGTCAATTAGTGTTCAATAACACTATCATGTCTACCAATTATCCTATGATCTAGATTATCATGATTATCATTTCAAATCTAGCATTAAGAACAAGAGTTGATTACATAATAAGCCACTTTTTAACTTTACATTACACTCATGGTCACTTTCTGCTTGTCCCATACATTTACAGAAATCGATGTTATTTGCGGACGAAATTGCCCTCAGCAAAAAAAAAACAAAAAAGTGTGGTTTTGGTTGGTGATTTATTATGGTGTAAGTACAAATGGATGTGTGGCTTTTCTTTAGTTTAGTTAACTTTTTTCTTTTTTCTTTTAATCAAATTAGCTTCTTTTACATTTATTAGGTTTGGTGTCTTGAATGTTGTGCTATATTTACAGCCATATGATGAAAAAGGTTGTTAATCTGACGGTTGATGTTAAATTAAAGTTGGATAGTACATGACGATGTAGACGTGAGAGTTATGGACGGGTGAGATGTGGATGGGGGAGTTGTGGATGAGTGAGATGTGGACGGTGAGTTCTTGACGGATGAGTTGTGGACAAGAGAGTTGTGTACGGGGGAGATGTGGAAGGGAGAGTTGTGTATAAAACTTGTGGACATGAACATAGAATACATGGATAGAAAACTTAAAATTGTGAACAAGATTTTGTAAAAAAAAATTGTTTAGACATGGACATAGTAAATAGAGAATACAAAACTAAAGTTGTGGACAAAATTTTATAATGAACATGCATGTATTTGATACCCAATACTATTAAAGCAGATGCAAGTGTACCCATTTGTGCAAGCTTCTGATCATGAACTTTTGATGAAACTATAGGTAATAGTTTTCTCTTTTTTTTCTTCGCATTCAAGGGAGCAAGATTATCTTCCCGATGCTTTCTACTCTCTTCTTCAAAACAACAAATGAAACAATCAAAACTGAGCTTGCTCAATCTCCAACACATGAAATTAAATTAATCAATGAAGCATCTCTGTATAAGATGTATTACTATTAAGCCAAAAAAATCATTTCTTCATCTTCATTAAGCTGTTAATTAAGTGAAACATATCTTCAAGGTATTGTGGACAAGATGTATTGTGGACAAGGTTTCTTTAATAAAAACTAAAACACATATAAAGAAACTCAAAACTTTCTGGATGAGCTTACATGATTGATGAATCTGAGTCATAGCATTGAATCTGTTCAAGCCTTCGAGGGAGCAAAACCTTCCAAATTCACTTGGGTTTGGATGAAACAAACTATCAATTTACTCTAGCTTTGCTTCTAATGCCCATGCCAGATCCACTGATCATGTTCAATCAAAACCCATACGAAAATATCACATACCCAAAAGACAAAGAATAAAAAGGACAAGCTTTACGCTGTACACATCTACATCATCGACACAACAATAGTAAGAAGCATAGATAATGAGTCTCCGTGAGAGAGAAACCAAGAGACGGGAGAACGAACGATATGTATTAAATGATGATTTGCTTGGTTGTGTCGGAGAGGTTGAGGTTGACGAGATCTGAGAGCAGAGACATGGCTTCNTTAGAGTTCGCGATTTGGTAAGAAGGAAAGTTAGAGGAGAGAGACGATTGTTTGGATAATTCAAGTTAACGAGGAAACTGATTTTTTCTATGCTTAAAGGGTATTGATGTCTTTCACATCTAATAATGTGTGTCTCAAGTGCAATGTGACTCTAGATGTAATAGCAAAGTCATAAAGTGACTTAGAGCGTAATTTTTTCTAAGAACAATTATGATGAAGAATTATATAGATAACTCTAACAATTTTATTAATTTAACAATTCATCATAAATCTTAGAAAATCCTAAATCAAACAAGTGATCTGCTGGGGCATAATTAATGAAACACAAATCATCCTCTGAATATATATCATAAATAAATCAAAACAAGGGTTCAAAGCAGACTTTGAGAGAGTTATGTCTTGTATCTCCAAATCTTATGTAAACTAAACTAAACAATAGCTTAGAGTCCTTAAAAATAGGGTAAAACACGTCCTGTCAAATTTTAGGCAAAGTTAAATTAAAAATAGAAAAATTGAAGTTTTCTATTTTTTTGTATTAAACTGGCAGACGAAGTCGTCTTTATTAAAACATGCATAACTTTTGATCTAACCGAATAGATTGGCCTTAAACCAACGACATTGAAAATCTAATTTAATTATCTATATTGTGTCAATATATGAGCTTCATCCATTTGTAGAAATTCTTATATATGTTGCTAAACTCCTGACGTATATGCACCGTTATGCAACTTCAATTTCCTTTTCACATCCAATTCGACCTCTTTTGTTTTAAATAGACCTAAACCGTGTAAAAATACTATATAACACCAAAAGACTCCAAAACATATAATATAAACTCTAAATAAAGATTTATATCATGACCAAAACCTATTAAAACTATGATATATCAATAAGTGCTTAAACTCAAAGAAAGTTTAAATATAAACATAAGAGTGATACGGTTTTTGTTGTGTGATATAAAATTCAACATTAAATAAATACAAGAGGATGAGAGCCAACCTAATACCTGGGTGAAACCTCCTATGGGATATGTCAAATGTAATATTGGAGTTTTTTGGTGTGACAATGCTCATCATAGTGGTGGTGCTTGGATAGTGGGGGGTTTCAGAGGAGCAGCTCGAGTTCATAGTCGAAGAGCTTTCTTGCGTACAGACAGTGTGTACTTAGAACAGAGATCAGAGCTTTGGGTTGGGCAGTGGAAGATCTTCTCTCTCTGCATTGGAACATAGTGATTTTTGAAAATTCGTCCTCTCAAGTCCAGACTGCTTTCCAAAACCCTCAAGACTTTCCAGATATGCGTACTGATATCTTCAATACAAAGAACCTAATGAAGAAATTCAGGGAGTGTCGTGTGGAAGTGGTATATTCTGCTGCTAATTCTACAGCAACGGAGATCGCTCTTGGTGTCACCAGAGATAGACGCTATCAATCCTATGTGGCTCAAGGAGTACTACAGTGGCTATCCTCTCTACTTGAGGCTGAAGCAGTGTCTTAGCTTTCAGTCGGTTTCACTTAAGGTTCCCTCAAACTAGTACTGATTTATCTCACTTAAGGTTCCCTCAAATCAGCGGGTTCCATTCTCTTTTCTTTCTTTGGCGAAATCTGTTTTAGTTTGGCATCTGCTGATGTCTTTATTGCAGTGGTTTTTGTTATTCAGGTCCAGTCCACTTTACTGGCCAAGACATTTTACGATCACAATTCAATGACAAAAAGAAAAGTACTCCTCTGTTTCTTAAAGATACATATTCTAGGAAAAAGTTTTGTTTCAAAAAGATGCATTTTTTATATTTTCAATACACTTTTTGTCAACTAATAATGATTAATTGTAAACTTCAAGAAGATTAATTGCATTTACTAAATTCTTATTGGTTTAGAATCATGGAAAATAGATAAACACAGAAAATTATGCATTTAATACTTATATTTAATATGTTTTATTAATCTGTGTGAAAAATCCAAAACATGTAACATTTTGAAACGGAGGGAGTAGTAAAGTATTATCTAACTAGAAAATAATAATTAAATCGTTTTGGTCAAGTAGTAAAAAAAAATTAACTGGAATTTTCGTCATGGATTTGATTGTCTTGACCATCTAGCAGTATCATATTAATGGATCAGTTGTCTAGCTGAATGCAAAACCTCGGAAAATTAATTTTTGGGTGTAGAAAGCTTTTGAGATTCTCATGGTTATCAAATTTTTTTTAAAAATTCTAACTAGAAAATAAATTGCAAAAGAGGGTTTTCACTATTCAACTGTAATTAGTGAACGAATTGGTGAAAAATGAGTTTGTCTTAAAAAAAAATTGTTTTCCGTAATTATCAAAAAAAACTTTTTTATGATTCTCCCAATCTAAATCAAGTTGATTCTACACGAAGAAGATTTTACTTAGCAGGTAACTAATGATGCCTTTTAGCTTTAGATTGATAGGACACCGTCTGTTCTTTATTATACGATTTTAAATCAGATTATATTACTAGAATAATCATATATGTCCCATTGGCTTGGACAATTGACACGTGAATTCATGTGAAGTTGGCCCTTTATGTTGCGCCATTACTAACATGATACATTTATTATTATTCAAAAATGAATTTTTAAATTCATTCAAAATCTATTTTTACTAAATTTGGAATTTATAATACAATCTGAAACACACCATTACTAAACATATTTATATTGTGAGTTTTAGATATGTACAAATGATGTTAAAATGTTTGAGTAAAATTTCTTAGTTTAAAAAATAAAAATAAAAAATTTATGGTTTTAGATAAAATTATAAAATAGTTTAATAAAATTATATAATTATTCTATTATATAAAATCATCTAAAACTAATTAAAAGAAAATTAATTCAAATTGTAGATTGAATACATCCCTTATAACAATTTTAATTTTTTAAATATTAAATATTTTCACTCTCAAAAGTCATGTTTAAAAGTTGTGGAGTGATATTCGGTGAAGATATTTTTTATATATAACTAGATATTCAGTAAACAGTGCATATATTTTTCATTTTCCTAAAAGTTAAATAAATAAATGTTCATTGTTTTGTTTCTTTGATTAGTAAGTACGTCTCTGCAAAATCGAAACTGAAGAACCGAACTGAAATCAAACTGAAATTTCTAAATCCAAAATTAGACCAAAATCCTTCACTATCTTAATAATCTCTATATTTGTATATTCAAAGTAATCGAACAAAACTAAAATCAATCCAAGAACAGAATAGATATCCGAATATATAAAAAATATTAATTATATATGCACATAATATAATAAAATACATACATGTATAATTTAACAATTATTAAAAATATCTAAAAATCTTTGAAAAATTATATTATTATAAAGTATTTGAATTACCCAAAAGTATCTAAAATTATCTAAATTTTTTTTATCTAAAATATCCAAAGTAACCTGAAATATTCAAACTTATTATCTGAATCATATTTATCATTTGATATTTTATCTAAAATACATTAACTTGAATTATCCAAACTATCTAATGAACTGTATGAAAAAAAGAAGGGTATTTTATAGTTCCTAGTTTCACTATTCGAACAACCGAATTTCAACCTACAGAATCGAACCAAAACCAAAAATAATCAGATAGTAAATAGATTTCTAACATTTTATTCGAACTATCCGATACCTAAAATATTTTAACCAAACCAAACTGATACCTAAAATACGCAGACCTACTGGTAAATGCCATTGTTTGTTTGGTTACCTTCATTATTTTCTTCTTCACTCTGTATACAATTTTATAAAGTTGTATAGTTTGTTCTTATGCATGATAACCAGAATTTAAATAAGTAAATTATAAACCAATATCGGTTATTATAATGAATCACATAATACATTCATTGATAAAGTTTAATAATATAGTAAAAGGTGTAATATACGACGTTGAGGAAAAATTAATTTAGTTGAAAAACTCGGTAAAGATAACCAGAATACATGTGGTAAGGATTCTTATAGTGCATCAATTTATAATAAGATTGCAAAGGTGTATGTGTTTTAAACCGGTTATCAATGTAGGTACCAATGTAATACGAGTAGAGAAGTGATATTAATGCGATTTTGTAGTGTGATATTAATGTGATTTTGCATGTTTAAGGAGTAATGGTAAAAAAACTAAATGCTATTAATGAATTTGCTAGAAACAGTTTTAAATGTAACGGTATTTTTGTTTTGAATTATACAAAAATATCTTGGTCCCACAGAAGTGGTCTAGACTAGTCACGTGTTGCCACTTGTCGATCTTCTGTCTCTGGTGATGCCGAAATGTTAATTCTACAGTGGCCAAGATTTGAACTCTGGTGACTTCACCGTATTGGGCTTTTTACCCTCAAATTAATCACCACCAGACTACAAATCGTCGTAAAAAAAATGTAATGGTATTTTGTGTAATATCTACATGATAATGCGATTAATTTTCATGTGTACTTCTTTTTAATAGAGAAGATTTGGATGTTGTGTGCCTGTTGTGATATGTTATGTTTTAAAGGGGTTTTTAACACATGTTATGCCAAAAAAGTCGAGCTTAATACTAAGATGTCGACAAAAAATCATAACAATATAAAATAAGTGAGATAATAATCTACGCCGAATTGACATAGTTAAACTTAAACGTAAAGGAGATTAGAATATTAAAGCAATTTTAGAAAATTTGACTCTCGCTGGAGATCATGTAGTTATTATTATATACACTAGCAAGTTTTTACACTGTACGCGGACCCCACTAATATGTAACGGCTCATACTTACTTTTCTTTTTTAAAAAAAAAATAATCTATTTTGGGTTTCACCATAATCATGGTTTAAGCATCTATAAAAATCATGGAAAAGGAGAAAGGGGTCTTATCTCGTTAACTAGAATTAAAAAACAAAAAATATGCACACATGTTAGATAGGAAATACGAGCCGAAAACACATGTAGTCAGGCCTAGCTCTGAGAAAGCCCTATAAATTTGGGTTGGAAGCACACAAAAGTTTGTGGAATCTGAAAAAAAACTTGTTACCTTTAAGTTGACATCCAAAACTTTAACCAACTAAGAGCATGTTTAACCCGATTTTTTAGGTGGGTTTCTTGCATTGTTCGCAGATCTCACTTGTTAGTAGGATCCGTGAACAATACAAGAACCGGTTACAAAAACTCTGAATTAAAAACCGATTTTGAAGAGTTTTTTACACTGTTCACATGCCCTACTGACATGTGGCAACTCACGATTGGTTTCCTTTTCAATTTCTTTTTTTAATATAAAAAAAAAATAAAAAAATAAGAAACCCAAAATAAGTTTTTTGGATTAAAGATGGTCTAAGATATTAGATATAATAGAAATTAGTGGTTGAAATATTGTCGATATATGTCTTAAACATAATCGGAAGCCTATGCTTCCATGACTTCTACCCATTACTCCTACACAGACTAGAGATGGAGATAAAAGAATCCTATCAAAATAAGTTACTGATGTCGAGATCCACCGTTGTGTATCGAGAACCCTAACAGTTTTGTTCATTATTTACCCACAAATATATAAGTAATTTTCTTTATGATTTACCCACAATTATCATTTTCTTAAGTTACATAAATTTATTATTTACGATTCTAATTGTCAAACTGTAAAATAACGTTTTAACACAATTTTACAAATACTTTTCCAAGATACGTCGTGCTAAACAAAATGCATATATAGAATGCAAGTTTGTGTTTTGATACAGAAATACAAATCAAAACTCATTAAGCAAACAAATGAAATTTTAACTTCTTATCTCATGATAAATTTTACCCATGCATAAAAAAGCCAACTACAGAAATTAGTATAACTAATTGCTTATAATGAAGAATATGCCACTTTTATAAGCTCTAGTCAAAACTAATCCTATTTCAGTTATTACCTTCTATATTATTATGTTCTCTCATAGGCAGGAATACCCCGTTAGCCGGCTTTTGTAATATTTTAAGGTGTAACAAACTTTTTAATAAACTTCAGTACTTTGTATATATATTATATCAATATATATATATATATATATATATGAAATTTCATTTATTATTTACTTCAACGTATATATACATTGGTAATTTCCACAAAACTGATCTAGTCACACAAATCCATTATACGACTTATATATTATCATTTCATAGATTTACATATTTCTGTTTTTTTAACACTGGGCGGTATTGATGATATGAGGATTGAGGGTATATCCTT
>MU108439.1:0-27435 GCA_012274485.2 Sinapis alba
AAACCTCGGAGTATCTTATGAAACTCAAAATCGGTACTCCTCCTGTGGAGATGGAAGCAATCTTAGACACAGGAAGCGAGATCATATGGACACAATGTTTGCCTTGTCTTAACTGCTACTACCAACGCAATCCAATATTCGACCCTTCCAAGTCCTCAACCTACAAACAGAAACAATGCAATACCCCCGACCAGTCTTCATGTGATTATGCTTTGCTATACGGAGACCAAAGCTATTCCAAAGGAAGCTTAGCAACCGAGACTGTCACCATCCAATCCTCTTCTGGCCACTCCTATGTAATGCCTGAAACCGTTATTGGATGTTCACACAACAGCTCAGGGTTTTTAACAACCGCTTCGGGCATTGTTGGTCTAAGTTGGACATCTTTGTCTCTCATCTCTCAGATGGGCAAAAACATGCTCGGTGCCTTCTCCTACTGCTTTTCTCCTGAGGGAACTAGTAAGATCAACTTTGGAAGTAATGCTATTGTGTCAGGAGATGGGGCTGTATCAACCACCATGTTTACGAAGAAGGAGAAACCTGGTTTCTATTACCTAAACCTGGACGCGGTCAGCGTTGGGGAGACTCGCGTTGAAACATTGGGGACACCGTTTCACGCCGTAGACGGGAACATGGTCATAGACTCTGGAACCACTTTCACTTACTTGCCCGCTAGCTACTGCAGCCTAGTGAGGGAGTCAATGGAAAAGGTTGTGACTGCGGAACGAGTAACTTACGCGAACGACGACACGCTTTGCTACAAAACGGACACGATGGATATCTTTCCAGTGATCACAATGCATTTCTCTGGAGGTGCAGATCTTGTTTTGGATAAAAACAATACGTATATGTCTAATGGACAAGCCATTTGTCTGATGATTATGTGTGGTCCGATGACCCCAATTGCTGAAGAGGCTGTCTTTGGTAATAGAGCACAGAACAACTTCTTGGTTGGTTATGATCATTCTTCACTACTGGTTTCGTTTAAACCCACCGTTTGTGGTGTCACACAAGACAAACCAAGAGACTCAGTTTCTGCAGCATCGTTTTTACAGTTTAACATTAAGTTTGTTTTATTTATATTTGTCCTTTCACTAATAAGACTATAGAGAATGGATTTGTTTTATTTATGTATTTTTCCTTTCATTAATAATACCATAGAGAATGGATTTGTTTTATTTATATTTGTCCTTTCATTAATAATACCATAGAGAATGGATTTGTTTTAAACATCAGTATGCGAATGAGTAGTTGAGTCGCGCTCATAAACGAATAACATATGACCTTTCTAGACATATCTCAGCCATCAGTTTTCTCTCCTTTTTCATTGATGATGTAGCAACATACTTCATCTGAACCGATAGACAGACCCTTTAGCTTACATCCAACAAGTCTAAATCTAGACCACAAGATACAAGGCAATCCTCTCAATGCATAATCATTGTTCAAAAGTTCCTCATCTATGTTAAGCATTGTAAATAGCATGAAGAATCATCACCAGATGCAAATAGCCCCATAACCCTTTCCGTGACTGATCACAATGCTAAGATTGAGATTACAAGAGGCAGGACTCCTGTATACAACAAGTTCATCTTCCAAATGCATCGACACTGTTCAATGTTCGACTCTCTTAAAATTAACTAACATTTTAAATAGCATCACCAAAACAGCAACAGCTTCGTATCATATATATTTTGGTGATGATTACAAGCATTAGCACCATATATATGCATCAGCATTGTTATTAAGGAACACTGGAAACATATATTTTGGTGATGATTACGTGAGTAACAGCCCAACCCAACACAAAATCAAGAGAAAGCCCATCTATCAGGCCCAATCAAAACAGTCACAAGAAGACAGTAAAAGGCAATGTTCGAAACTACGCTAGGCGCTAGTCGGGCGGTAACCTCGGGCCTAGCGAATTATCAAAAAATCGGGATTAAACGGAATATACGCGGGGATTAGTTTTTATTATTTTTAATTACACATATATGTATATATATTAACATAAGTGAAAGCTACATGAAGAAACAACATAGACCAGTGGTACAAGAGTCCTTTGTTGCGGCAAGAGGTAATGGGTTTGACTCTCCCAAGGTGTATTTCTTATTTGTTTTTAAATGCGCGATTCAGGGAAAAAAAAAATTAAAACACCAACTACATTTGTCCCACATCGACTAATTCTTTCTAGGAGGAGTCTTGGAGTCTTCTATAAATACTTGTAGAAGGTCACAATTCATTTCAGACAAATGGGCTTGTTCTATGGCCCAACATTTGTCATTATAGTCCAATATTTCACTTCTTAAATCGATTTATATCCGATTTTTAAGCGATAAATCGGCAATTAATCGGATTAAAAACGACTAATTGAGTTTCCGATTAGTTATACCGAGTTGACTAAAATCGTGGCGGTTCTTTAACGTCGAGCGCCTAGTCGGACGCTTAGCCGGCTAGGCGCCCGCGTTTTTGAACACTGGTAAAAGGTAGTAACGTATCTGTTCATAGAGCTGTCCAAGCAGCTCCAATCCTCAGGCAATGACGAGAATGATTTAGCTTTACAGCTGTGACAACAAGATAAGAACAAACCATGAATCTAGATTGTTCCTAAGACTACTATATATGTAGCTCACGTAATCACATTATTATCCAGTTAATAAAACGTCGGTACACTCAATAAAGTTCTGTCTTTTTCATGGTATCAGAGCCACTATAAAACCCTAACAGATCTATCAATAGCGGATCCTCAAGTTACATTTTATTTTATTTTATTGTATTTTAAAATTTTTTTTTCCTCAAGTTACATATCCCTTCCTCAGCAAAGTTCATGTCCTAAATTCTGTCACCTTGAAGCTAAATGACACAAATTACCTGTTAATAGACAAAGCTTTTTCTCTCCCTTCCTTCCCCATGACCGGTATGTAAAAAGATAATCATCCAAGTTCTTCGTTGTGCAATTGATTTACAACGATTTGTAATTGTAGTTCATACAACTATTTGCCATGTGAGACTTTATTCTAAAACCAATCTCATCTCTTTTTTCATTACAGGTCTCGCCGACATACCATTTCCCCAACAACAATTGTGTATACATACCATTTCCCCAACAACAATTGTGTATGGTATGATAGTAACTTGGTATAATAATAACTTTTATGATTTCTATAATGAAATCTACCCAAGACTATATTTTAGATTTAGATTAATTCAATACTAACATGTTCCATACAATTGGGAAAAAATACTAACCTTGATCATGTTTTTTTTGGTTTGTTTGAATCAATTCATCAATTAGATTTTCTCCTGGCCTTTAATCCTTTATGAATCTCCTTGATGGACAAAAGAATCGAAAACTTCTTATCTCATGTAAGAAAAGTCACTTTTCTATATTAGTAACCACCACCATACGTGACAATATATATGTCCTATAGTGCATTTTCAATAATCACACCTTTTCTTTTATACTCTTTCAAGCACAAACAATTTTTTATATGTAATTAACATATTATAAGCACAACCATACACACATATCTAAATGATATATAACCATTATAGAAGAAGTCATTTATAACTAAACAAGACAAAGAGGAGGGTTATCAATACATCCATATTCTAATTCTTTTATCGAAACCAATCCATCACAATATCATTTTTATATTAAAATCTAAAATATTAATAGAACTTGAACATTATATTAAACCAATATACTCATAGGTCATATAAGAATATTCTTACATATGGTTCTCTGGACAGTTTCCAAACCAATCCATATCAACCCATCGATCTGCTAAGATATATCAATTTAAAAGAAACCTTACATTCTACTCAACCCTTTTCTCTTAGCTATTGACTACCCTCCTACCAAACCATCTGAATCGCAAACCATGTGATACAAAATCACACAAAATCTGTGATTTACCCACATAATTAATGACCATTACATCCACCTAAGCATCCACACATTCGCATCCGGACTATTGCCTTCAAGCATTTGGATCCTCATTGTGCATCTACACATTCAAATGTGAACCTGGACTAAGCATGCACACCCACCCACCCACATTACAATTTTCCATGCGTAGAGAGGGGAGAAAGAGAGGGGAGAGGAGGCTAATGCACGGTGCGACGAGGGACGTGAAAACCAGATCCGAGAAAGAGAGGGGAGAAGAGGCTCATGCACGGTGCGATGAGGGACGCCGAGGAGCCCAGAGAGCATCTCCTCTGCACGCAGAATCGAAAACAAAGATAAAAAAGGTTAGAAAAGTTTGAAGGCTCTTCTTTCGGAATAATTGCATGTGGCAATCTTTGGAGGCTCTACTTTCCAAATAATTGCGCTGCCTTGTCGGTGCGGGTGTGCTTGGCCTCAGGTGTTGTTGTCTGACTGTGTTGGCTACTGCGTAGGAAGCTGTTTGCAAGCTATTTTTGGAAGAGTCGAATCTTAAAGAGCAGTCCATCGGGTACGCCAATCTCTACCGGGTTTTGTCCCTCGTAATCATTGTGGTTTCTCTTTTTGTGGTAAGCGGGTTTGTGCTGATGGAGTAGTGTCTTCTAGTAAGCGGTCTTTGCTAGTTGAGTTTGTCCCTGCTTAGGCTAGAAAGTGCTTATGTTTAGTTGTTCTCTTCAATTCTTTTGTCTTCATTGTATTTCTATCAAAAATTTCAAAAAATTGGTCGAGACAAACACGAATTGATGGCTTATATACGGTCATCTAAATTCCTACGTGGAACATTAAAAATCTATTCTCATAAGTTTAGTTTGTTGAAAATAAACATTATAACATTTCAAAATTCATATTGATAAGATTTTTTTTTTTTTTTTTGGTAAGGACGCATACTGTAGAGTGGAGCATTGGCGTCAACTATCAACCTTTTAAAAGTTAGCTACTCCATCTAGCGTATCCAAAATGGTGAGAGATATTATTCAACTCCCCACAAACGTAAGGTTAGTGGCTTTACAGAATAACACCAGTGGATTCGAGACCCAATTCATCATTATTAGTATGTTNAGTATGTTGGTCAATATACGTTTCCTTACAAACTTTACTTTATTTCAGACAAAAATGAAGTGAAAGAGAGTAGGATAACGGAAAGAAAGTCAATTCTCTTCTTAAAAATGAGGATAAGACCCTAATACTATTGGATTATGACATGTACATCTACAAGTATAAACGATAGTGAACCTAGATGTGAAAATGTCTCTAATAGTGACACATTTCTATTAAGTTCAATTGACACGTCTCTATAATCACTTCATTCACTTTAGTGTATAATAAATATTAACTATTGAATGTGTCAGACCTTTTGTATTCGAAAGCTAATTTATTATTGGCTCATTTAGGCTCGTTGTTGGTCAATCGCTGTATTGCTTGTCGAGCTTTCGTTATGACATTTGTTCCGTGATAAAATCATCTTTCTAAATTTTAGATAAGACGACCACTGAGACCGGGCACAGGTAGAGTTGGAATTATTATTTTTTGAAAAAAAAAATACAGATTTAACGTCCACAGATAAATCTTCTTTCAGATATTTAAAAGAACAATTTTCTTAAATAGCTTTTTTTTAAGTTTTTGTCATAAAAATAGCCTTTAAAAAATAAAATAATCAAAATAGACTTTTTTTTTTTGAAATTTTGATTTTTTTTAATTTATTTTTTGAAATTTGAAACCCTAACCCCAAACCCACTCCTTAACTCTAAACCCTAAAGTCCAAATTAGTTAACCCTAGGGGTATAAATGCATATAAATACATTTTTTAACTTCTAAAAAAATATTTTGGTCATTTTCTTCTTTAAAAACTATTTTTGTGAAAACAAACTAAAATGGGCTATCTAAGGGAATTTCTCTATTTAAAATAGACATAAAGCAGCAATGAGAAATTCCCTTAGATAGCTATTTTTAGTTTGTTCTTCACAAAAATAGCTCTTAAGGAAAAAAAATGACTAAAATGTTTTCTTTAGAAACTAAAAAATTTATTTATATGCATTTATACCCCTAGGGTTAACTAATTTAGACTTTAGGGTTTAGAGTTAAGGGGTGGGTTTGGGATAGGGTTTCAAATTTCAAAAAAAAAATAAAAAAAAATTGAAATTTTCAAAAAAAAAAATGCTATTTTGGTCATTTTATTTTTTTTATGGCTATTTTTGTGATAAAAACTTAAAAGTGCTATTTAAGAAAATTGCCCTAAAACAATAGTATATATATGTGTGACCAACGAGAATCGAACTGCTTGTGCCATATTAAATTTTTTCCCTCAAGCATCATTTGACCAATTTCGTTGGTTCAAGATACAATCTGAAACCAAGATTCGATCTGGATTAACTCCGAAAATTCAAATACCATATAATAAAATGTTAAAATGTTAGATCTATTAAAGCCAGATTCTAATGTTTTGATTTTAGTCCATATATCCAGATCCGTAATTTTTATTAATAATTATTTCAAAATAATAATATCTATAAATAAAAATTAACTAATTAATTATATTTTTATTCTATAATAGTATATATAATTTTATATATTTTTGTAGTATTATATATATAAATAATTAGAAAAATTATATATATTTTTGTTTTAAAATTATTGTTTATATTTTAATATTATTTTTATTTATTTTAAAGATTAAAATCCAGATCCGAATATCCATTTTATATTACAAATTTTATAGGATATTTGATACCTGAAAATCTAAAAACCCTAAATCCAAAAAAAATAAAAAAAATATGAATTCACAAGATAAGAATTTAAATCGGGATACTTTAAAATTCTCCGGATATTTGATCTGTCTCACCTCTAAGCACATGACTGATAATAATTTTTTATTATAATATAAATGAAGGTTACGTAGGGATGGACATCATTACTCGTTACTCGCCTTAAAACTCGCTACTTAACTTGTATATGCCTTGAAAATTCAAGTATTCAGTGTTATCAAGGCAAGTAATAAATCGACATTTTTTATTACTTGCAAGACCAACTCAAATGTTTTGTATTATTATTATTTTTAAAATTTGATTTGTTACTTGCTCCGTTATTTGTCCCCATTATTTACTATTTACTACATGATCTATTAAATATTTATCTATATTTATTTTTTCGTTTACTTATATCTAGGATTGGACACAACTACTTATTACTTTTCTTATAATTGTTACTTTTTTGTATCCGTCTTGACTTTTAAATACTCTTTGTTATTTAGTCAAATATTAAATAGTAACAAATATTAAAAGTTTAGCTATTAACTTGTTATTACATGTTACTTGTTTAGAGAAGATATTTTTTCATTGTGAAAATTATAAAATATTTATATATCAAAATATTCATATATTTTTTATTTGTCTTCTTTATAATATGAGCAATATTTTATTTAAAATAATTACATATTATTTGAAGTAGAATAAACAAAAAAAAAATTCATGTATATTTTTAATAAAATATTATTTGGTAAATAGTTCTTAAATACTCATTAAATTTTGTAAATAGTTCACAAGTACTAATAAGTAACAAGTAATAGAACGGGATAAATAATTTGTAAGTAATTTATTTTTGATCAAATACTCAAAATAACAAATACTTGTTTTTAACAAATCAAGTACAACTCAAATATTTTAATACTTGTACAAGACAAATCAAGTATCTTATATATTAAGTTACTTCTAGAATAAAAGTGTGTTATATTGCCAAAAAATAAGCTAAAGCACAATTTAGTCGCTTTTATGATTGCCACTTTACGGATTATTCTATTGAACATGTGAAATATTTATCTTATATAAAACGGAGTAAAAAATATATTAAGTTACTTCTAGAATAAAAAATAAAATAAATTCTCTAATTCCATCTTCTGATCTGGTATGTACCACTACACAAGATAAAAGATTGGTGAGCAAAATAAAACTATTACTCAAAACAATCTGAGAAGACTTCTTTTTCATAGAAATAACCTATGGTGATAAGATGTTCTCCTCATTAGAAAATGATAAGGGAAAAGAAACCAAATTTAGTGAATCCGCCGGTAAACTCTTCATAAATATAAAGACAAATGATTGTTAGTTATATGAAGTATTAACCACCACGTGATTAACCATGCAGATTATATTAATATATGTCTAACTATATGAAATATATGTTATGCATAACAATATTCTTCAATTTAATGATGTTATGTAGTTAATATCACAAGTTTAATTTATTTAATCCAAAAATGACGTGGACGTTGAAGACGTTAACTTAATTTTATTCTCCCATTGGATCAAGTAAAATATGATTCACCCAACATAATTTAACTAAAATTTTACCATATCCAGCCCAATAAAATAAAATGAATTTTGGCCAAATATTTTAAAATCGGCCTAATGGTTTCTTTTTCTAAAAAAATTATGAGGGATGTTGTCTCTTTGTCGTGAAAAGGGAAAATCTAAGAGATTAAGGTTTCAATTCAAATCGATGAGAGATAAAGAAAATTGGTTAAATCATATGAGGTTATTGAACAAAATCGAGAGAGAGATGAATTAATCGATGAAAATGATTTATTCATCTTTTTCTCAATTTTGGTCAATAATCCTACACGATTTTACCAACTTTCTTTCTCTCTCACCTATTTGAATTAAAACACTAATTTTTTATATTTCCCTTTAACACAACGGGTCAAACTTTAGCTAAATTACGGTTTAATGAGTCAAATTTTAATTGATTAAACATGAGCATTAAATAGAGTTAACGTTTTCGATGTCCACATCACATTTTGAATTAATAAAATCTCATTATGTTTATTACATAGCATCTTTAAGTTGAGAATTTTTGTCATACATAATATATGCTTTATGTAGTTAGGTATACATTATTTTAGTCTGCATGGCTGACTATGCAGTAGTCAATATCTTATATAGCCAACAATTATTTTTCTTAAATATAAATATGACTTTATTAGCAAAGTATAGACCTCAATGAATCAACCAAAAATCTTTAGAATACTAGCTAAATCTAACAACACTACAATGGACTATGTCAAATCTTCGAAAATAGGTTTGGTGTGCTAAAATAAAATCTCCAATACAGTCCAACAAGAACTGTCAGCTCAGTAAAGAGTTGAGGAAATAGTTGAAACGCACTATCGTCCATGATTAATGGGTCTCAAGTCCGTTCATTTGGTCTTGGGCTCTATTATGAACAACAACTAGTACATTAATATTTTTGGACGTTCATTGATCTTGATTACTAATTTTGTAATTACCACTTAATTTTTTTATTTTTGTATTTTGGTTTCATTCACACTATAATTTACCTATTTTGAATATTTTAATTTAAGTATATTTAATTCTTGAGTTTTTTCTGGATATGTCTTTGAAAAGTAAGTACAATTGAGCGACATATAGTCAAATCAACTTTTTAAATCTTTTAACATATACCACAAATCAAAATGTTACAATAGTATTCAATGCAAAAGATATTGACAGGGCGGCTGTGTCTATGGCAAAGGTGATTCCATTTTGTTCACGACGATGAAGTTAAATTAAACTGTGGATAAAAATTTAATATAAGTTAAATTAGATAGCAGTGTGAGCTAGGTGAACATAAGAAAGTTTAAACAAAATTGCATAAAACAAATGGGTAATTGAGAGTAAGAAATTAATATAAGTTAAATTAGATAGGAGCAATGTTCAAAACTACGCTAGGTGTAACGCGTGCGGTTTGGCAGGGCCTAGCGCGTAATCAAATAATCAGAGATTATACGAGGATTAATCATAAAATTATTTTAGGGCTTTATATAGATATAAGGGTTATATATTTAAATATTTTCAACATTTATGTGATGAAAGCGTGGTCTAGTGGTTGTAGCTACCTTGTTTCTATCTCACAACTCAGGTTTGAGGGGATAAATGTCTATTTTTCCCAATATTTTAAGAATTAATTTAAATGAAATAGTAAATGATACCATTGTCCTCGTATTCTACCTTCCTCCTGCAAACATGTAGTCATTTTTTACGACTTCAGTGTTCTTTCATGCTAATCTTGTAAGTTTTGGTCTAAGTAACAAAAATCTATAACTTAGCATATGATATCGAGTTTCAAATCAATAAAACAATGAACTTGAATTTTTTTTACAATTAACCGAGTGATTCATGCCAAATCGCAGCGGTCACCGGCCATTTCATGTTTTTCGAAGAATATACGAGCGCGGAGAGTGCGTTTTAGAACATAGGATATGAGTAGTGAGCTAGGTGAACATAAGAGGTTTAAAAAATTGCATTGAACAAATGGATAATCGATAACTTTTAACTAGCAAGCAAGTTAGAGACGAACATAGTAAATAACTCCTTTACCCACTTTATAAGATATTCTGGTTAAAAGACAAGAATAAAGAACTACAAATACTTTTATTTTTCATACGAATTTTTATTTAATATTTAATTAAAAAAATATTTTCACAGAAACACAAAACTTAATGAGAAATTCCCTTAGATAGCCCATTTTAGTTTGTTTGTCACAAAAATAGTTTTTAAGGAAGAAAATGACCAAAATGTTTTTTTTAGAAGCTAAAAAATTCATTTATATGCATTTATACCCCTAGGGTTAACTAATTTGCACTTTAAGGTTTAGAGTTAAGGGGTGGGTTTGGGGTTAGGGTTTCAAATTTCAAAAAAAAAATCAAAAAAATCAAAATTTCAAAAAAAAAAAAGGTTTATTTTGGTCATTTTAGTTTTTGAGGGCTATTTTTGTGACAAAAACTTAAAAAAAGGCTATTTAAGAGAATTGCCCAAACTTAATTGGGAAATATTATGGTACAGAATATTAAAGAAGTATTTAATTTGCATAAAATTGTAAAAAAGATCAAACAAAATGGAACAAAAAGGAACTTCAAGAACAAGTTAAAAATAACACAGAAGGAAAAGGAAGTATAATAATTATTATTATTATTTTCATTTAAACGGTGATAAGTGAAGATGATGGACGATGTTCCAAAGGAGATGAGGGACAAGATGTGATTTGCATAGAGATGTTTCATGTGGGAACATGTCTTAGTTGAAATAACCTTAAATAGAGACAGCATCTTGAATTAAGGCCAATTTTCGCCCATTTTACCCTACGTGTTCTTAATAATAAATACCTCTGCTTCGGTGGCTTCATAGTGGGATTTTCATCAATTTCACAAGTTTCGGGTCTAAAAAAACTGCATTATTATGTGTAAGTAAATCGATGTAATCGAGTGATTTGACTTACAGACAAAAGAGCAAAGATAGAGATGTGTGACACGGGAACTCCACTTCTTATGTCTCTCTGGTCTCTTACACATGTTCCGTTTTATTCGAATCCCATCGTTGGTCACTTATTGTGTTATAAGAAAATTATAACATTCGCATAAACAGATACAATGCTTTTTGTTGTCATTAAGAACAAATAACTAGATATTTTGGGTGTAACTAACAACTAATAAGTGGATAACCTATTGAAAACTAGCTATAAAGTCTCATCTAGCTGTAAAGATCTTTTGATGAATGTCCAGCAAATGTATTGTTTTTATACCAATATTTCTACTCATGGTTAAGAACAAAACAGTTTTTAGCACATAGTTTAAAATAGTTTTCTCTTTTATCTACACTAACGTCATGTTTGTTGTTAATCGAAACATTTTATAATTTTCTTATGTATCATATGTTTTGATGAAAATAAATAATAAATAATATATTCAAATTACCCCAGAAGTACTCTCCCAAATAAAAGGTGAATTGTAATACTTGTGAATCGAATTCACAGAGAGTGTGGATCGCATAATAGATTATCAAGTATAGATAAAGCTAGAACATAAATAAAAAATTGTAAAACAAACAAAACAAGTTACCGGTTTGTAAACGATGAGAGAAAACAATAGATCTAGAGAAAGCAAATAGATAATCAAAACTCAGACTAATATTTATTAAGGATTTATTAAGTACAATCCTAAAACTCAAACTTAATTATGAAGTGTCCAACTTTTGTTGCGACAACTTCCTAAGTCTAGATCCTCGAATGTGAACTTTTGTTGTGCGGACAATGTCTCTAGACTAGCATTAAGGTTCATTTTGATATGTTCATTAAGTATATAAACCAACTATCGTTGTATCTATCAACCTAGTTCATACATAATTTAAATTATGATATCAGTCACACTTTCGTTCTATTTCAGTTATCCGAAGATCATGTTATAATGAGAAATCAATAGAACAAGCAATAAGAACAATCTTGATAACAAAAGTAATGGATTACCCTAGCAGATTTATCAATCACAAGTTCACCAAAATCTTATACAATCCTTAGATCTAACAAGTGGATTACTCAGACATGATATAAAGAACACAAATCATAGTCTGAAATAGATGCATAAAGATGAAAGTAAAAAAAGATTGGAGTTCCAATCAATCTCTGAAAGAGTATGATCTTCTCTCCAAAACCTGTCTAAGAACCAAGTAAAACTCAGCCTAAACAGTGGTTGCAGAATGTAAATAAATAAGTTTAATACGTCCAGTGGTTTCTTTATAATTTAGGAAACTTTTGGGTGAAAAGTACAATTCTTGAAAGTCTAGTCAGACTTAACATTCCACACCAGTGTTGATCTACGCCATGGCATCGTCGATCGACGCTCACATCATGTTTTGATCTTCTTTTCTGCCCAGCTACGAATTCTCTTTTCTTCAAACTTCATTTTGTTCCATAATCTTTTAAGTGCCCCCAAACATATTTGGACCTGTAAACAACCTAAAGCAGACTTGAAATACATAATAGAGACTCTAGATATGTCAATATATGGCTTAAAATAGGTAAATACTGGGATCCATCAACTCTCCAAAACTTATCTTTTTACTTGTGATGTTACAAGCCACATCAGATCAATGTCAACTTTAGAGGCACTTCTATGTACCTAGCATTGGCTTATCAACCATGTCATCCAGTCCACATCTCACTAAACCTAATATGACATACCCTTCGATTGACCTCATTTATGAAGTAAATGTGTAAGTTTCATCTTGGGAGTATCGATCACAAGACACATGATCTTACCCCAGCTGATACTCTTCTCTAGTCTATTTCCTCTTTCTCTTTTCATTTCACTTAGTCAATATCTTTTTTTTAAAACGGTATTATTTTTTTAATTGATTGAGATTGTTTGATAGGCTTCTATGAATCAATGTGTTCTTAAGTATAGACAAATGAATAAATGAGATATAACGTAGAACATAAATCTTGTTTGGCCTAGTTAAGGTTAAAAGAGAGATTATACCTTTTTGGAAAATACATAATGAATAAAGGAGTTAAAATATTTCATGATTTATTTTCCTATATCTTAATTCATCATATACCAAAAAACTAGTCAAAACTCCACTACCATTCTAGACACAGTAAATATGCTAAAGATATGTTTTCCTTCCATAAAGTATATTTTCCTAACTAAGTGGAACAAAGTAATAAACTAAGTTGTTTAAGAATTTTAATTCATCTCGAATTTGAATCAATCCAATAAAAATCATAGAAAAGGTTATCTAATTTTCAAATCTTATTGTTTAGATCTTATTCGGTTTACACAATGAATTCCAAACAAATTAAAATTAACTAAATTAAAGCAATTTTTTGTCTAAACCTTATAGAATTATACCAATCTAATTACACCAAATAAGAAGGATATAAGCCGAATTTCTTATTTGAACAAAAAAAACTGAATTTCTTCATACCTTTTAAAGAAAATTCCTTAGTGCTGGCACATGCATCACTTTAATCGTTGAGAAAAGCATATGATTATGGATAAGATCAACCAGATAGCATTCATAAATCATAATAAAGTCTTGACAAACATCTTCATTTCTAACTTGCTTTGAAAAACTTAAAATAACTGTAATAAATTCTAGTTATCTTTACATTCTGTAATAATTAGTTTAATTATTAATATTAGTCTTTTCTTATAACAAAATAAATATCATATAAAAATATTTTGATCCATTAATATGTATTCTGTTATTTCGATTTTTTTTAAAAAAAAAATCATCTTAATTAAACCTTTTCACAGTTTAACTATTTTTATACAATTTTACGATGGTTGCCAATCATAGCCATTATATAACCTGAAATGAATATTACTAAGAAAGCATCAGATTTACGTTGGAAAACTGCATCTGCCATTTTAAGTAGTTCCTTTGTTAAACGATGAAACAAATAAGTTGGAACACAAAAACAAATCTCAATTAACCCGGGAAAAAGATCTATTTCAACCTGAACTTTATTTGTCGTATCTATTCATTCATGAATTTTGTAGTAATAAATATTTCATATTGAACTGAAAAAAATAAAAATATTATATAAACTTTACGTATTGTGCCTTTTCATTTCCAAAGTTTAAAGTAATGCATATTTCATTTTGAACTAAAACAAAAATTCAAAAATAATACATAAACTCTCAAAATCATGCTTATATATATATATATATATCGTCAAATATGTTAATCAACCATTAATTTATCAAAACGACGTTGTTTTGACAAAATTCTATAAAATTAAAATTTAAAAATACTACATGAACTCTCAAAATCGTGACTATATATATATATTGACTGTCAAATGTGTTAGTCATTTTATCAAAATGACGTTATTTTGGATAAATTCTGTAAAACTAAAAAACAAAAAATTCGAAAAATTTGAACTCTCACATTGGTGGACAAGTAAGAGCATTAGTTGCTAGATCTAAGTACCTTTCTTGCATAAATTTGTAAACATTAACTTATATATAAGTTTTAGTTTAATCAAATAAATGTTATCAATTTTTTATTGTTTTAGTTTTATCAAATACATATATAATTATTTATGTTTTTAAATTTAAGTTTAAAATCATTATTTTATAAATTTAAATTAATTATCATTAATTTATATATTTACTTTATAATATTACAAAATTGAAATATATTGTAAATTTAGAATTTTGTGTTGTTTATGTATATAAAGATACATTTAAATTGCAATTAAATTTTGAGAAAGATATTTCAATTTTTAATAATATTAATAATTTAAATTAATAAATTTTTGAAAATTTAACTTTATTCTAAAATTTGACGGTCAATAAACATATAAGCATAATTTTGAGAATTCATTTAGTTTTTTTTTTTTAAAAAATGTTTAGTTCAATATTGAATATGCACTACTATAAAATTCAGGTATGAAAAGTCATAATGCAAAAAATCATATAGTATTTTGAATTTTTTAAGTTCAATATAAAGTATACACTACTATAAACTTTGGAAAGTAATAAGCACGACAAACAAAGTTCATGTTGAAATATGATATTTCCCCCAATTAACTCCTTTATAGCTTCCACATGCAAGATTTTGATACCCTTGTTTTAAGTACTACTAGGATTTATAGGATTTATAGCCTCCGCACAAGTGCAAGGTCCGAAATATTTTTTAGAAACACCGCTAGATTAAATTTATAAATTTTAATTATTTATCCATGTAAAACGACATATTTAAACTTAGTCAAGTGATAAAAATAAATAAAATAATAGCATAAACAAAACCTATGAACAGACGGTTTAGTATATGGGCAGACACTCTAACAAAGTATATTGTGTTTACATATATCGCTTATATATTATTTGATAACTATTACAACATTTAAGTTGTGTCATGTGTCATTATTACAACGATTTTAGAATATTTAAAGAAATAAATTGGTCCATCTAAACATATAATATTATTTTCATTAAACTATCATAAATCAATTATTAATAGAGAAAACAACTATTAAAACTTTGAACTTTCAAATTAAAGTCAAAAAAACCTTCAACTTGTGTTTGAGGCAAAAAAATCTCCAACTTTTAAATATTGGTTATTTTAACTCTCATATTTTGTTGATTCAGCCATTTAAGAAACTTGAATAATCAACTAATAAAATTGATTAAAAATAAACGCATGTTAATTATCTAAATAATATTATTTTAAAAATTGGTTAAAACATTGATCAAACGATATTTTTTTGCTTCTGTAAACAC
Source organism: Sinapis alba (assembly GCA_012274485.2). NCBI lineage: Eukaryota > Viridiplantae > Streptophyta > Magnoliopsida > Brassicales > Brassicaceae > Sinapis > Sinapis alba. Next base: position 16,002 of record MU108439.1, read on the forward strand.
TTAAAACATCTCTTTCGTGAAACCGTAGTGAAGAAGATGAAGTTGATTTGGGGTTATGGTTTCACGAAAGAGATGCTTTAAGTGTCTAAAGAAGCAAAAAAACACCGTCTGATCAATGTTTTATCCAGTTTTTAAAATAATATTGTTTCGAGAGTTAACAAGTGTTTATTTTTAATCGACTTTATTAGTTGATTATTCAGGTTTCTTAAATGGCCGAATTAACAAAATATGAGAGTTAAAAATATTTGAAAGTTGAAGATTTTTTTGGCTCAAACATGAATTGAAGATTTTTTGGCTTTAATTTGAAAGTTTAAAGTTTTAATGGATGTTTTCTCATTATTAATATACAAAAAAAATATTTTTTATTAAATAAAAATAAAAACTATTGAATTACCGAATATGATTAAAATATACATATAACAATTAATAAGTTGAATAATAAATATTTGATAACAATTTGTGTAAATTCTATCTTTTATGCTTAATTTTATATTATTTATGTAAATCAAACATTCATGTTAATCATATAATACAAATTGAATTTTTTCGTATATGTTACATTATGAATTTTAAAAACTGAATATAATTACTAAAACTGTTAAAATCCCGTAATGAAAGTTTTGTGATCAATGATTTATTCTTCTAATTACAACAAGATGCAAATGATCATAAAATCATATACGTAAAAAATATCATTTAATAAATATTCAGATCAAATGTATATATATTTTAGTATCGGTTAAATTAAACTATATATATAAATACATAAATATTCTATTCTCAAAAGTTATGTTGAACAAGTATTGAAAATTTAATATTTTAATTTTAAATGTTTCATTAAAATTTTATAAACGATTATAAATTACTAAGGCTATTAAAATTTTCACATTGCAATTCTGTTATCAACAATTTTAAACTTTTGTTATAGAAAAATACAAATAATCGCAAAATCGTATTAGTAGGAAACCTTGTTTAATAGGTAACCATGTTAAAAAATATTATATATTTATGTTAAAATAATTTGTATACATAATGTTTATTTCGCGTAAGGCACGGATATTAACCTAGTACTGTGTTATTTTGTTAATGGTTCAATCAGTTCTTGAAGCTAGTTATACATTACAAAAAGTATCAATTTAATATTGAAATAAAAATAACCAATACAGTGCCAGATGAACGTAGCATGGAAATTTTATTAAAAATAAAGTGCTCTTTATAAAACCTTTGTTATACGTACCAAAACTGAATATGGTGGAAACTAGTTGTAGACCACACTTTCCTGAAGTGGGGAAGCCAACTAGTTGTAGACCACACTTTCCTGAAGTGGGGAAGCCAAAATGGTTAAGTGTATGCCCCAAATGGGTAGTGTATGAGATATGTGTCGTAATATCTTTGGTTCTTGGGCATATAAGGAATGTCCACCTATATTGGAATTGTCTTAAAATAGAAAAGGCAAACCGTCATTGGTCCTTTCAAAAATTTATTAGAAATGTCTGTAATTTGTATTTCGGTGTTACTTTATTCTTTTTTTTAATATTTAGGTTCATTAAATCAACCCGTTAAAGCAAACGGATGGTTACAATCCGATAAACCAAAAACAGCTGTGGTTAGATTACAATAAAGCAAACAAAAGCAAGTCGAAAGTAAAAAATAATTTGTTTATTTTGGTAAAAAGAAAAAGAATATTTGGGCGTGTGTAAAAGACTATGGAAGCTGTAATCTCCATCTTTGATGAACACCTGCTGCCAACAGTTCCGTTTATCCGTGACTTCACTTCTCAGGGGGTGTCCAAGCCCCATCCATCGTTGGTGTACAATCAAGGCATTATTCATTTATTAATTATAACTAAAATAACATATGTAGGATTTGAACTCAAGATACATGAGGGTCATATATAATTTTTTTACCAATTCACAACAACAATAAGTATGTTATAACCTTAAAAGTTATATTTTATAAATTTTGTGTGGGTCAGATGACCACCCTCAGTGCATGGTGGTTCTGCCAGTGCCATCAACACAAGTCACTTCGAACGTTTTGTGGCCACCTTACGCCGGTTCCAAAGGTAAATCCGACTCCTAAAACCCTAGATGACTCTATTTTCTATAGCTATGTCGTTTCACAAGTCCGGAGGAAATCCCACGGAAAAATATCCGTCGATAATTACCGACGCAAACCCGATGAAATTGATCAGAAAATAAAAACTGGTAATTAGTCGGAATTCCGTCGGTATTTCTTGATGGAAATAAGTCAGTCGGTAATTATTTACGGAATATCTACAGATTCTATTCATCAATAAGCTACCGACAAATTCTCAAAGAAAAAAAATTGGCTTGTTGGTAATCTGCCAGGATTCGTCGAATGGCCCCGAAAAATTACCAACGAATTTGCAGTTCCCGATGAAATAGTCCCGGCGGACCATTTCGTCGGGATTCTGTATGGAACCTTGTTTGCTGATGGAATCCCGACGATTGTTTCCCTCGGGATTCGGATAATTTCTTGTAGTGACCCTTCTAAACTCCAAAGATCTACTGATCCATAAATATGCTCAGTTTCCAAAGGAAGAGAAGGGGTGGGAAGGCGTCACACGGTCGGACTTTGAACGCCAGTGACTGGAGAAGCCTCCATCTAGATCTAGAAAGGTTGAGTTTTGAGAAAGGAAAACGCAAGTGTGTGGGGTGTACTGTCACTCAGAGACTCCCTTTTTTTTGTGCTACTTTATTCTCTTTTAGTTCCATTGTTATGTATAGGGCTGCAAAAACCGGAACCGAAGACCCAAAACCAAATACATAACTTATATATGAAGACATTGGAGTTCAAAACTTTTTATTTGATTTAATAAAATTTTAAACGTTGAGCTATGTACATAATATTTTTAGTTAAAGGCATTAAAACTACTTATAACTGTTCAAAAATCTAAACCATGATACAAATTTACATATATCAAGTTTAACAGAAAAATGAGCATTTCATTAAGTTAACATATATATAGAGGTAAGCACTTTATATGAATTTATATGTTTTTGTGTTGATTGCTTGTGGAATACTTGAATACACTTTATCATTTTTAGTTTTTATTATCATTTCTAACTTTTAAAATGTACCAAATAATTAAAATAAAATTTTCTTGCCTGAATATCTATAGAAATCCAAAAAACAAAATCAAAATGAGAGAAGACTGTTGTCGTTGTAAAAGCTCTCAGAACTGTAGATACATAAAATGGTCCAAATTTAATTTATTTTTTCTTGAACATTCCAAATTTATAATACTGGTGGTGGGAAAAAAAAAACGTGATCAACTACTTATTTTCGCTCTACCTATGCACATTTTATGTTACAGTTAATTTTCTTGTCTGCAAGTTTGAAAGTAAACGATACACATTTCAATATGGCCTATCAAGTAAAATATAGATAAGGGTTGGACGATCTAAATTTCTACTGAATACAATATCCTGACTTGGACCATATATTTTCAGATTTTTTATATATCATCCTGATGTATTTGATCTACGTGTATGCAAGGATTAATTGGAACATCTTCCTGAATAAGTTGTTCTCAATGTAATGGACTTGATTTACAAGTGTTTTAGAAAATTGTCATAGCTATATTTTAGAAAAAGTATTAAGTCATTTTCTTAATTATGTTTTATACTGTTTTTTAAAGCTACATGTCTCTTCTGATTTTTAGATACAGAGAATAAAATATAAGTATACCAAAAAGAATTCTCGAACCTATAGCATAAAATCTGAAACTACAGCCAAAAATCTATAACTTCAATTCTACATCAATAAATTTAAAATTAACTCCTAATTAAATTATACATTTGAGTTCGTGGTTACTGGAATAACAAATAGTGATAAATGGATACAGTTATACTTTCCCAGTTTCGAGCTCAGAAATTAGTTTAGTTATTTCTACTATATATCTACATATATATATGTATATATATACATATATATGCCAAAGAATAAGACCATATCGAATAGCTCTAAATGTAAGTCCGTGACAAATTTTGCTTGTGACTGTTTACTTCTATTGGTCCATTACAAGTGTATGTGATCTACGTTAGCCCGATGGTCGATCTCTATTTTAAGTTTTCTTTTTAAAAAAAAAAATTGTGTTGAGGTTTCGTCGGATCTAAAAATCACCAAGAATCATTTTCATCTTTTGTTCAAATTTGCAGAGTCGAAAATCATTTTCAAATATATATCATGAAGATATTTTGAATTTTATTGGGGTTAAAGCACTTAGTTGTGGAACCATAATGCACAATATTCTGAAAATCAGTTTAGAACTACCACCATGTCCAATGATTTACTCTATTTTTTACATTAAAATAAAGTGACTCTATAATAGAGTTGGAGTTTACTCCAATGTTACTCTATTTTAGAGTGAAAAATAGAGTGATCAACAAAAAAAACAATTTACTCTATATTTGGAGTAAACCTATTTTTCACTTTATTATAGAGTGATAAATAGAGTACCATTGGAGCACTTTTTACTCTAAACTCTATTTTAGAGTGAAAAATAGAGTGGGGTTGGAGATGCTCTTACAAGATACAAGCTAGGAATTGACAATTTCTAGAACTTCTTTTTTTATAAATAATGAGCTCACATTTTTATACGAGAAATTCCCTTAGATAGCCTTTTTTATTTTGTTTGTCACAAAAATAGTTTTTAAAGAAGAAAATGACCAAAATGCTTTTTTTAGAAGCTAAAAATGCATATAAATGTATTTATACCCCTATGGTTAACTAATTTGGACTTTAGGGTTTAGAGTTAATGGGTGAGTTTGGGGTTAGGGTTTCAAATATAAAAAAAAAATATAAAAAATTAAAATTTCAAAAAAAAAAAGTCTATTTTTGTCATTTTATTTTTTGAAGGCTATTTTTATAACAAAAACTTAAAAATTGCTATTTAAGAGAATTGCCTTTTTTATATTAGATTTCCCAATGGCATTTCCTTAGTTTCTGCCCTGTTATAAAAATATTGAATAAAACCATTTCCTTCTTATATATACTTGACCGAAATTTGGATTTTTATTTTGCTTTGATTTTTTTTTGTTTTTTAACTTCCACTTAAGTTTCTTAAGATTTTTTCTCCATAGTGGATAGATTATGAATGGATTACAATTTCTGAAAATAGTCGGTATGTATAGAGCGTGAGTCATAATAGCATTAAATAAGTCATCATGTGTTTCACATGTGAATACATTTTGTAGGTGCAATATAATATTTTGGCTTTTCTATCGTGCACAAATTTGAACCATATAGTGACCACCTTATCGACTCTCAAAGTATGAAGATAAAACTCTGTAGATGGAATGTAATATGTTGGTTATTCCTTCAAGGAGATAAGGTAAATATTCGAAAGAATATGATATTACAGGCGTTAACAAAATAATTCTGTTGGATTATTTAGGAAGTTACTTTTGCAACATATTGTGCCAAAAAGAGAAAAAAGTTAAATTAAAACAGAAGAACATCGGTCAGTGATACATGGGGGGAACGCAAGTACTAAATGATTGCAGTAGATGAAACATTACAATCCATCGGATTAGTACAGAAGACACGTTAATTCGTCTAGTAAGTTCGGTGGAGAACATCTTTCAAAAAAAGTTTGGTGGAGAACAAGTGAAGCAATCAAAATGATATCACATGTAAATATATTATAGTGCCAACTCATTAATTCATTAAGTTTGCTAAATTAACTTAAAGTAATTTGTTATATTAGTTGTAAATATGGTCAAGGTTGATCTGTGGTACCTCAGTTAACACCAATTATCACAAATAAATCAGTAGGTTCATATTGATGGACGAAGTGATTTTGGTTTGTGGAAACACTATATGATTTGTCAATTAAAATTCTTAGGGCTGAATTCGTGTTAAGTGACGATGATGTTAGAGATTTATATCTGAAACCGTATTAAACCAAAAACATACTTTAGTTCGGTTTAGTAATAACACTACTTGATACAGTGTAGAATTAGATGCAAGAGCCGGAGATGAAATAACAGACATAAATCAACCACTTATTACCGTTCAAGTGTCATTCTAGTTAATTCTTTCAAGTTTTTTTGTCTCAAAAATATTTTATTATTTCTCTAGAATTATTCTTATTATTAATTAGGTTATCACAGTTATTCTCTTATTTTTGCAATATCTCATATATATAGACATCCAAAAGATATTGTGTGAAGAATTACATATGTTCAAAGAAGAAATACATATGTTCATTAAGGAAGAGAAACATATGTCAACCAAAAGTTGTTTATGTTCATTTATGATTTTTTTTTGTAACTACCGGTTAATCAAATTGGTTTGGTATACTGCTTAATCATGGGTGCAAACCGACCATAAATTAATATTTCTCACTCGCACATAATAACAAACATGTCAAATACTAGAGACGTCTTAGAGATCAAGCACGAGAATCATAACTATAAATCATACAACAAATGAAGCGTGTGAATCTTGCGAGTATACCTGCACTTGGGAGGTAAATTATGCACCTGTAATTAGAAATACATACAAGTTACAACCCTAAAAAAACTTTGCTTTTCAGCATGTATCGCTTTCTCCAAACTCATTTGTCTTTTATATAAGTCTAACATACATGATGCCTACAAAATATATTAAACTTCTCCTACACCATGTGTTTACTATTTTAAAACTCCAATTGAGTAATGTAGTGGCTGGCCATCAAATATAAATTTCAATATAAAAATTAATTGTTTTTCTTTCCAATCTCGTGTTTATCTGTTCAGAACTAATTGTTTTCCTAGAATGTTCTATAAGGCTAATTATTCTATTATCGTCGAAAAACATACTAAACTAGCAAACATTAGTTCTTTCCTTCAAGAACATAGCTGAAAGTACAAGGGTAACTTTAAAATCATAAATAGGTTGATAGGAACTCACATGCGAGAGATAGAGATTAAAAATAAAAATAATCGTTACTGCCTATATAGTCGTAAATAGAACATGTGGTATGATACACATGTCATAGTGGTTAACGCTTCGCTAAAGAGCTTGTGTCAATTATATAAACCAAATACCATTGTGTATCAAGCTACTATCAGCTCACTTTCTAGCGTCTGGGGCAATCATGATTGATACATAAGAACATATCTCATCTTAACCTCTTGTTAAAGCAACACTGGTAAGTCTTACAAGATTCCACTAGTATCAAACTTAACAAGTCTCATCTCATCATCTCACAAGGAAATCTGAGACGATTGTTCATGTATGTAAACCAATCTCCTACTTGGTGACACCTCTTAACATTTATGTTTATGTGTAAGTATGCAAACAAAGTGGTAAATCTCCATACTGCTACATACCTCAAATTCTACACATATTTAAAACTCATATATGATCAAGAATATATATTTAAGAATAGATTTAATTAAACAGACAACTACCCTTCTATGCGTACATATGTACTTAAACACTGCATCTTTCTTTCTGATATTTTCTTTCATAAACTAAAATTTGATTTCAGTGTGTTATATCCTCTCATGATACTTGAGACTTTTCACACAAGAAATATAAGTTTAACTATCACAATTAGTCATAGAACACAAATCTCTTTCGTGGCTTGTAAGCTATATAAGAACCTCATTAGCCATACAATTTCATAGATTGATGCTGAATATACAATAGACTGAGCTTTCATTATAATAAAGTTGTACAATCCCACTTCTTGCTATCCATAGTAATCACACCATTACTCAACAAGTCATATTATTAAGTTGATCTACTCTTATCCAAATCTTTATCCTAGTTAGCATATGTATATCATGTTAAGCATAAATCACTTTCTTAGTAACACAAGGAATATTCAATTGTACTCCTTAAGTATTTGAGGACCTTTTTCACTGTCATCAAGTATTTTTTTCCATTGACTGGTAACACCTTACCAAGTCAACCGCATAACAAATATTAGGCCGGATGCACATCATAACATACATTAAATTGCATATATTACTAGAGTATGAGACTCCTTCCATTTCATTTTTCTTTTCTCATCTCCGATCTGAAGGTACATCTTAAGGCTTAGGGTTTCATCTTTTGTGACCAGAATTTCAATGGGATTACTATGAAAACTCTTATATATTTCGAGGATTGTACAAATGTATGACTCTTTTGAAAGATTTAGTAATTTCCTTAATCAGTCCCGACATATCTTAACACCAAAAAAATAGTTATTGTATCCCATATAGTTCATCTCCAATTGAGATGATAACTATTTCTTAATGGTTATCAAAAACTCCATGTCATTTTCAGCTAACAAGATGTCGTCGACTTATATAGATAGAGTTACAAAAACTTGTCTAGTGCTCAAAACATAAACGCAAAGATTTTAACTAATCATTATAAACTCATAAGATGTTATAGGTTGATGAAAACATATGTACCGCTGCCTAGAAGATTGTATTAAATCATATATCGAACAACGGAGATTACAATCTTTGCGCTTTTAGCCTTTTTCAACAAAACCAATATGATGTTCCAGGTAAATTTTCTTCTTCTAATTTCTGTTAAGAAACGCAGTCTTAACGTATATTTTATGTAATTCTAAATCTCCAACAATGTGGCTAGAAAAAGAAAATTTGAGGCAAACCTCACCACATGTAAAAAAAGTTACTTCAGTCTATACCCTCTTGTTAGGTTTATCCTTTTCTACCAAGCGAGTCTTATACTTATATATGGACCTATCTGCCTTTCTTTTGATCTTGAAAAACCATTTATTCCCAATTTTTGCGGAAAATCAACCAAGTCTCATACTTGATTTACCTTCATAAATTCTAGTTCTTGTCCAATTGCACCATTCCATTTAGCTGAGTTTGGACAATAGAAATTCTATTAATCAATGTTTCTCTTCCACTAAGTTGTGATAGTTTGCGAGAATTTATTTTTATAGACTTCCTATTATTTGATGAATTCTATTTATTAAATAAGCCTGTTTGAATTTAGGAAATGTTTTGACAAGGGTGTCAAACCCGCCTCCAATAATAAATCCCCCTTGATTCATTAATCCAGTGTTTTCTGAGATCGATGAAATGGCAAGAGAATAGTTTGGCATGAATTATGATCAGCCAATTTTATGTGTAACTCACGCCATGCTTAGAGTATATGAGCTTTCGTTTCAAGGTACTCTACCGTACTCGTGTCATATACAAGTCATCATGAACGGGGTGTCATGGTTGTGCTGCCATAGACGAGGTGTGATGGACAAACTAGCACAGACAAGCTGTCGTAAACGTGTTTATTATTCCAATCAAACCTCTTACTCTTTGGAGGATGTGTGAACTGTCTGTATGGACAGGTTCTTTCGTCCTACAACATTCTGGATGAGCTGGCGTAGATGAAATGTCTATTGACTAGCTGTCGGTCCATGTCATTGTAAACATACCATCATGGACGAGCCGTCATGAACAAACTATCTAGAGTGGACATGTATAACGAGTTTACGGATTGACATGATTAATGTGTAGATGAAATCGACATGATTGATGTGATGACACGATCAAAGCGTTGATGAAATAGACATAATGTCAAGGTTAGTAAAAATAAAATATCTAAAAACTTGGTTATACCATTACTCGTATTTTTCTTGATTTTAGTTAGGATACACTTGCAATTGTAAATCTTGAGTTATTTTCTATTTTTTCTTCTAAATCTTAATATAGTTACTTATTTGCCAATCTCTTCTTCTAAGAACATGTGCATCAGCAGTTTATCATAGAATAAGTATCGTAACTTTAAAAAAAAAACAGAAAAAGAAAAAGAAATGGCTTTTTAACGAAATTCTTTTTTGTGGAAGCACTATTGTCTAATGGTTAAGGTTTAAAAATTCCTATACCAAGTCTTAGATTCGATTCTCAGAGAAAGCACAGTTTCTTGCAGATTATAGGATGTAAGTTTTTTGGAAGTTCTAATGTATTGTATGCAGAGCCATTCTTTGTGGTCGTGTTCTGTGAAAAGAGCATGTTCATTAAGGATATCGTATGTGCAGAACCGTTCATTGACCTAAGTGTTATGGAGAGAGTTACATCCTGTAATCGTTGTTTGTAAAATTATTCATCATATTTGCATATGTTGCAGGTAGTTGATCATCATATATAATAAAATAAATATTATATGATGATGCAATCGTAAATTGGTCAGTTTAAAAAAACGAAAAATTTATTTACAACTTATTAGATATTTATTTTATGTTATCTTAATTATTGGTTTAATTCTTCTTTACTTTTAAAACAATTAAAACTATAACTGAATAGCAACTAAAAATATTAGTAAGATACTCGACTTGGCATCTTACTACTAATAATTTGACAGCAAACACAAAATGAACTAAATTCAATAAAGACTATAAATTTATTGAATTTTTGTTATAAAACCATCTTAAATCTTCTTCTATTTTACATTTTAAAATAAAGTTAATTTCAAAATGTAATTCGGAGTAGAAAAATTTCTACCATATTTTATTTTATATTATATAATATATATATACAATAAAAATGAGACTACTTTAAAATAAAATTTTAATTTAGTTTCATTACTCTATTTTTCATTATAAAATAGAGTAAGATTATAATGAAACTAGACTTCATTATAGAGAATTCATATTTAAGAAATAGAGTAATATATTAGAGATGCCATTAAAAACCTCATAATCACGGGATGCCAAAATTTCTGATTTTTTCATGTTCTTTTGTACGATATCCTGAATAATGGTAACATGTATATATGTGCATTAATTCTTAAAAAAAGTATATAGGTGCATTAATTCTTTAAAAAGTATATAGGTGCGTTTACTGTGATATAGGATGCTAATGTTATTTGTGAATTCCGTATGAGACAAACGTACGAAATCTGAGGCAATCAATCACTTCAAACATTATCTTCCTATGAGCTGTGACTAAACAAATTTGGTTTGTATCAGACCTTAAACCAACAAATATTTAAGCTATGGATATATATGTGCAGTTGTCGCACATGAGAGCATAAAGATGCAACAATCATATTTTGTCATTTTTGTTGTTAGGGGCACAAATACATTTGTTTTTCTTATGAATGTATATGGGTGAAAGCACACATTCTAAAAGGTTGACACACACTAGTCTTTTTAACATGGATTTAAAGTTAAAGAAAACAGTAATTTTTTGGTTTGATTAATTTTAAGCAATTATATCCGCAAATTTTGTCCAGATTTCCAAAAAGTAAAACAAAATTAGACTAGAAAACTTTGTTAGTTATTATTATCCATGGGTTATTATACGGTTTTATAATTGACATTGAAATTTCTTTTTTGAAAAAAGTCGACATTTAAACTTTGTTTCTTTAGTTCCAGACTTATTCTGCTTGTTTGAATTTGTTTGTTTTAATTGTTTAATACCGAGTCTCAATATTGAGCAGAAACCAGTCG
>MU108440.1:3447-15587 GCA_012274485.2 Sinapis alba
AAAGTGGAATAACTTCTTCAACATAACTCCTATGAGATTTATTCAACTTCATGGAGTCTCTACACTGATTAATGGTTCCAAATCAAACATATTACATATGGATTCATCATGGTTCCATTAGTAGTTTGAAGAACTTGCCATATGTCTAAAAGGGCTAAACATTGATATCCTCATTAGAAAGTGGAATAACTTCTTCAATATAACTCATGTGCGATTTATTCAACTTCATGGAGTCTCTACAGTGATTAATGTTTCCAAATCAAGCTTCTTACATATTGATTCATCCTGTTTTGATTAGAAGCTTGAAGAACTTGTCATATGCCCAAAGGGGCTAAACATGGATATCCTCATTAGAGAGTGGAATAACTTCTTCAACATAACTCCTATGAGATTTATTCAACTTCATGGAGTATCTACACGGATTAATGGTTCCAAATTAAGCTTCTTACATATTGATTCATCCTGGTTTGATTAGAAGCTTGAAGAACTTGTCATATGTCCAAAAGGGCTAAACATGGATATCCTCATTATAAATTGGAATAACTTGTTCAACTTAACTCCTACAAGTTTTATTTAACTTCATGGAGTCTCTACACTGATTAATGGTTCCAATTCAAGCTTCTTACATATTGATTCATCCTGGTTTGGACTGATGGGACCATACATACTGATAGGCTGATATGATCAGCCTTATCCAAACTGAATGGAAGGATTTAAATCAACGGACCATGGTCTGTCTGGACTGGTCCCATCAGTACATGAAAAATGAACCATACGTACTGATAGGCTGATACCATCAGTCATCCGTACTGCCTAGAAGGACCAAGGACTGTCTTGACTGGTCCATCAAGCCATTAAAAATTGACCCATACATACTAATAGGCTGATATGATCAGCCTTATCCGTACTAAATGAAAGGATTTAACTCAACGGACCATGGACTGTCCGGACAGGTCCCATCAGTACATGATAAATGACCCATACTTACTGATAGGCTGATAACATCAGCCATCCGTACTGCCTAGAAGGACCAAGGACTGTCTAGACTGGTCCATCAGGCCATGAAAAATCGACCCATACATACTGATAGGCTGATATGATCAGCCTATCCGTACTAAATGGCAGGATTTAACTCAACGGACCATGGACTGTCCGACTGGTCCATCAGGCCATGGAAAATAACCCGCACGTACTGATAGGCTGATATGATTAGCCATCCGTACTGCCTGGATGGACCAAGGACTGTCCAAACTGGTCCATCAGGCAATGAAAAATGGACCCACACGTACTGATAGGCTGATTTGATCAGCCTTATCCAAAAAACAAAAGAATTTAACTCAATGGACCAGGGACTGTTTTGATTGGTCCCATCAGTACATGAAAAATAACCCATACGTACTGATAGGCTGATACCATCAGCCTTCCGTACTGCCTGGAAGGACCAAGGACTGTCAAGACTGGTCCATCAGGGCATGGAAAATCGACCCATACATACTGATAAGCTGAAATAATCAGCCTTATCCGTACTGAATGTAAGGATTTAACTCAACGGACCATGAACTGTCCAGACTAGTCACATCAGTTCATGAAAATGACCCATACGTACTGATAGGCTGATACGATCAGCCATCCGTACTGCCTTGATGGACCAAGGATTGTCCAGACTGGTCCATTAGGCCATGAAAAATCGACCCATACGTACTGATAAACATATCAGCCTTATCCGTACTGAATGGAAGGATTAACTCAATGGACCATGTACTCTCCGGACTGGTCTCATCAGTACATGAACAGTGACCCATACGTACTGATAGGTTGATACCATCAGCCAACCGTACTCCCTAGAAGGACCAAGAACTGTCCAAACTGGTCCATCAGGCCATGAAAAGTCGACCCACACGTACTGGTAGGCTGATTTAATCAGCCTTATCCGTACTGAATGGAAGGATTTAACTCAACGGCCAATGGACTGTCCAGACTGGTCCCATCAGCACATGAAAAATGACCCATACGTAATGATAGGCTGATACGATCAGCCTTCCGTACTGCCTGGATGGACCAAGGACTGTCCAGAGTGGTCCATCAGGCCATGAAAAATCGACCCATATGTACTGATAGGCTGATATGATAAGTGTTAGACCATGGACTGTCCAGACTGGTCCAATCAGTTCATGAAAATGTCCCATATGTATTGATAGGCTGATACCATCAGCCATCCGTACTACCTGGAAGGACCAAGGACTGTCCAGACTAATCCATCATGCCATGAAAAATCGACCCATACGTACTGATAGTCTGATATGATCAGCCTTAACCGTACTGAATGGAAGGATTTAACACAACAGACCATGGAATGTCCGGGCTGGTCCCATCAGTACATGAAAAATGACCCATACATAATGATAGGTTGATATGATCAGCCATCCGTACTGCCTGGAAGGACCAAGGACTGTCCAGACTGGTCCAACTGGCCATGAAAAACCGACCCATATGTACTGATAGGCTGATATGATCAGCCTTATCCGAACTGAATTGAAGGACTTCACTCAATGGACCATGGACTTTCCAAACTAGTCCCATATTTACATAAAAAATGCCCATATGTACTGATAGGCTAATACGATCAGCCATCCATACTGCCTGGAAGGACCAAGTACTGTCTAGACTGGTCCATCAGGCCATGAAAAGTCGACCCACACATACTGATAGGCTGATTTGATCAGCCTTCTCCAAACTGAATGGAAGGATTTAACTCAACGTACCATGGACTGTCTGGACTGGTCCCATCAGCACATGAAAAATGACCCATACGTACTGATAGGCTGATACCATCAGCCATCCGTACTGCCTAGAAGGACCAAGGACTTTCTTGACTTGTCCATCAGGCCATGAAAAATCGACCCATACATACTAATAGGCTGATATGATCAGCCTTATCCGTACTAAATGAAAGGATTTAATTCAACGGACCATGGACTGTCCGGACAGGTCCCATCATTACATGAAAAATGACCCATACGTACTGATAGGCTGATAATATCAGCCATCCGTACTGCCTAGAAGGACCAAGGACTGTCTAGACTGGTCCATCAGGCCATGAAAAATCGACCCATACATACTGATAGGCTGATATGATCAGCCTATCCGTACTAAATGGAAGGATTTAACTCAACGGACCATGGACTGTCCAACTTGTCCATCAGGCCATGGAAAATGACCCATACATACTGATAGGCTGATACGATCAGCCATCCGTACTGCCTGCATGGACCAAGGACTGTCCAAACTGGTCCATCAAACAATGAAAAACAAAAGAATTTAACTCAACGGACCATGGACTGTCTTGACTGGTCCCATCTGTACATGAAAAATAACCCATACCTACCGATAGGCTGATACCATCAGCCATCCGTACTGCTTGGAAGGACCAAGGACTGTCAAGACTGGTCCATCAAGGCATGGAAAATCGACCCATACATAATGATAAGCTGAAATGATCAGCCTTATCCGTACTGAATGGAAGGATTTAACTCAATGGACCATGAATTGTCCAGACTAGTCCCATCAATACATGAAAAATAACCCATACGTACTGATAGGCTGATACAATCAGCCATCCATACTGCCTGGAAGGACCACAGACTGTCCAGACTGGTCCATCAGGCCATGAAAAATCAACCCATACATACTGATAAGCTGATATGATCAGCCTTATCCAAACTGAATGGAAGGATTTAACTCAACGGACCATGGTCTGTCTAGACTGGTCCCATCAGCACATGAAAAATGACCCATACGTACTGATAGGCTGATACCATCAGCCATCCGTACTGCCTAGAAGGACCAAGGACTTTCTTGACTTGTCCATCAGGCCATGAAAAATCAACCCATACATACTAATAGGCTGATATGATCAGCCTTATCCGTACTAAATGAAAGGATTTAATTCAACGGACCATGGACTGTCCGGACAGGTCCCATCAGTACATGAAAAATGACCCATACGTACTGATAGGCTGATAATATCAGCCATCCGTACTGCCTAGAAGGACCAAGGACTGTCTAGACTGGTCCATCAGGCCATGAAAAATCGACCCATACATACTGATAGGCTGATATGATCAGCCTATCCGTACTAAATGGAAGGATTTAACTCAACGGACCATGGTCTGTCCAACTTGTCCATCAGGCCATGGAAAATGACCCATACATACTGATAGGCTGATACGATCAGCCATCCGTACTGCCTGCATGGACCAAGGACTGTCCAAACTGGTCCATCAAGCAATGAAAAATCGACCCACACGTACTGATAGGCTGATTTGATCAGCCTTATCCAAAAAACAAAAGAATTTAACTCAACGGACCATGGACTGTCTTGACTGGTCCCATCTGTACATGAAAAATAACCCATACCTACTGATAGGCTGATACCATCAGCCATCCGTACTGCTTGGAAGGACCAAGGACTGTCAAGACTGGTCCATCAGGGCATGGAAAATCGACCCATACATAATGATAAGCTGAAATGATCAGCCTTATCCGTACTGAATGGAAGGATTTAACTCAATGGACCATGAATTGTCCAGACTAGTCCCATCAATACATGAAAAATGACCCATATGTACTGATAGGCTGATACGATCAGCCATCTGTACTGCCTTGATGGACTAAGGACTGTCCAGACTGGTCCATTAGGTCATGAAAAATCGACCCATACGTACTGATAAACTTATCAGCCTTATCCGTACTTTATGGAAGGATTAACTCAATGGACCATGTACTGTCTCGACTGGTCCATCATGCCATAAAAAATCAACCCATACGTACTGATAGCTGATATGATCAGCACTAACCGTACTGAATGGAAGGATTTAACAAAACAGACCATGGACTTTCCGGGCTGATCCCATCAGTACATGAAAAATGACCCATACATACTGATAGGTTGATATGATCAGCCATCCGTACTGCCTGGAAGGACCAAGGACTGTCCAGACTGGTCCAACAGGCGATGAAAAATCGACCCATGTGTACTGATAGGCTGATATGATAAGTGTTAACCGTACTGAATAGAAGGATTAATTCAACAGACCATGGACTGACCGGAATGGTCCCATCAATACATGAAAAATGACCCATATGTACTGATAGGTTGATACCATCAGCCATCCATACTGGCTGAATGGACCAAGAACTGTCCAGACTGGTCTATCAGGCCATGAAAAATCGACCCATACATACTGATAGGCTGATATGATCAGCCTTAACCGTACTGAATGGAAGGATTTAACACAACAGACCATGGACTGTCCGGTCTGGTCCCAGATATGTTGATATGATCAACCATCCGTACTACGTGGAAGGACCAAGGACTGTCCAGACTGGTTCAATAGGCCATGAAAAATCTACCCACACGTAGTGATAGGCTGATTTGATCAGCCTATCTAAACTGTCCAGACTAGTCCTATCAGTACATGAAAAATGACCCATACGTACTGATAGGTGATACGATCAGCCATCCATATTGCCTGGAAGAACCACAAACTGTCCAGACTAGTCCAACAGGCCATGAAAAATCAACCCATACATACTGATAGGCTGATATGATCAGACTTATCCAAATTGAATGGAAGGATTTAACTAAACGGACCATGGACTGTCTGGACTGGTCCCATAAGTACATGAAAAATGACCCATACGGAATGATAGGCTGATACGATCAGCCATCCGTACTGCCTGGATGGACCAAGGACTGTCCAGACTGGTCCATTAGGCCATGAAAAAATGACCCATAGTACTGATAGACTTATCAGCCTTATCCGTTTTGAATGGAAGGATTAACTCAATGGACCATGTACTCTCTGGACTGGTCCCATCAGTACATGAAAAATGACCAATACGTACTGATAGGCTGATACCATCAGCCAACCGTAATGTTTGGAAGGACCAAGCACTGTCCAGACTGGTCCATCAGGCTATGAAAAATTGACCCACATGTATTGATAGGCTGATATGATCAGCCTTATCCATACTGAAGGGAAGGATTTAACTCAACGGAACATGGAATGTCCAGACTGGTCCCATCAGTACATGAAAAATGACCCATACGTAATGATAGGCTGATACGATCAGCCATCCGTACTGCTTGGATGGACCAAGGACTGTCCAGAGTTGTCCATCAGGCCATGAAAATTCAACCCACACGTCCTGATAGGCTGATTTGATCAGCCTTATCCAAACTGAACGGAAGAATTTAACTCAACGGACCATGGACTGTCTTGATTGGTTCCATCAGTACATGAAAAATAACCCAAACGTACTGATAGGCTGATACCATCAGCCATCCATACTGCCTGGAAGGACCAAGGACTGTCCACACTGGTCCATCAGGGTATGGAAAATCGACCCATACATACTGATAAGCTGAAATGATCAGCCTTATCCGTACTGAATGGAAGGATTTAACTCAACGGACCATGAACTGACCAGACTAGTCCAATCAGTACATGAAAAATGACCCATACGTATTGATAGGCTGATACAATCAGCCATCCATACTGCCTGGAAGGACCACAGACTACCAGACTGGTCCAACAGGCCATGAAAAATCAACCCATACATACTGATATGCTGATATGATCAGCCTTATCCAAACTGAATGGAAGGATTTAACTAAACGGACCATGGACTGTCCGGACTGGTCCCATCAGTACATGAAAAATGACCCATACGTACTGATAGGTTGATACCATCAGCCATCCGTACTGCCTAGAAGGACCAAGGACTGTCTTGACTGGTCCATCAGGCCATGAAAAATCGACCCATACATACTGATAGGCTGATATGATCAGCCTTATCTCTACAAAATGAAATGATTTAACTCAACGGCCCATGGACTGTCCGGACAGGTCCCATCAGTAAATGAAAAATGACACATACGTACTAATAGGCTGATAACATCAGCCATCCGTACTGCCTAGAAGGACCAAGGACTGTCTAGACATGTCAATCAGGCCATCAAAAATCGATCCATACATACTGATAGACTGATATGATCAGCCTTATCCGTACTAAATGGAAGGATTTAACTCAACAGACCATGGACTGTCCGACTGGTCCATCAGGCCATGAAAAATGACCCATACATACTGATAGGCTGATACGATCAGCCATCCGTACTGCCTGGATGGACCAAGGACTGTACAGACTGGTCCATTAGGCCATGAAAAATTGACCCATACGTACTGATAAACTTATCAGCCTTATCCGTACTGAATGGAATGATTAACTCAATGGACCATGTACTCTCCGGACTGGTCCCATCAGTACATGAAAAATGACCCATACGTACTGATAGGCTAATACCATCAGCCAACTGTACTGCCTGGAAGGACCAAGCACTATCCAGACTGGTCCATCAGGCCATGAAAAATCGACCCACAAGTATTGATAGGCTGATATGATCAGCCTTATCCGTACTGAATGGAAGGATTTAACTCAACGGAACATGGACTGTCCAGACTGGTCCCATCAGTACATGAAAAATGACCCATACGTAATGATAGGCTGATACGATAAGCCATTCGTATTGCCTGGATGGACCAAGGATTGTCCAGAGTTGTCGATCAGGCCCTGAAAAATTGACCCACACGTACTGATAGGCTGATTTGATCAGCCTTATCCAAACTGAACGGAAGGATTTAACTCAACTGGCCATGGACTATCTTGACTGGTCCCATCAGTACATGAAAAATAACCCATATGTACTAATAGGCTGATACCATCAGCCATCCGTACTGCCTGGAAGGACCAAGGACTGTCCAGACTGGTCCATCAGGGCATGAAAAATCGACCATACATACTGATAGGCTGATATGATCAGCCTTATCCGTACTAAATGAAAGGATTTAACTAAACGGCCCATGGACTGTCCGGACAGGTCCCATCAGTACATGAAAAATGACACATACGTACTAATAGGCTGATAACATCCGCCAGGAAGGACTGTCCAGACTGGTCCATCAGGGTATGGAAAATCAACCCATACATACTGATAAGCTGAAATGATCAGCCTTATCCATACTGAATGGAAGGATTTAACTCAACGGACCATGAACTGTCCAGACTAGTCCCATCAGTACATGAAAAATGACCCATACATATTGATAGGCTTATAATATCAGCCATCCATACTGCCTAGAAGGACCAAGGACTGTCTAGACTGGTCCAAAAGGCCATGAAAAATCAACCCATACATACTGATAGGCTGATATGATCAGCCTTATCTAAACTGAATGGAAGGATTTAACTCAACGGACCATGGACTGTCCGGACTGGTCCCATCAGTACATGAAAAATGACCAATACATACTGATAGGTTGATACCATCAGCCATCCGTACTGCCTAGAAGGACCAAGGAATGTCTTGATTGGTCCATCATGCCATGAAAAATCGACCCATACATACTGATAGATAGGCTGATATGATCAGCCTTATCCGTACTAAATGAAAGGATTTAACTCAACGGCCCATGGACTGTCCGGACAGGTCCCATCAGTACATGAAAAATGACCCATAAGTACTGATAGGCTGATAACATCAGCCATCCATACTGCCTAGAAGGACAAAGGACTGTCTAGACTGGTCAATCAGGCCATGAAAAATTGACCCATACATATTGATAGTCTGATATGATCAGCCTTATCCATACTAATGGAAGGATTTAACTCAACAGACCATGGACTGTCCGACTGGTCCATTAAGCCATGAAAATGACCCATACATACTGATAGGCTGATACGATCAGCCATCCGTACTGCCTGGATGGACCAAGGACTGGCCAGACTGTCCATTAGGCCATGAAAAATTGACCCATACGTACTGATAGACTTATCAGCCTTATCCGTACTGAATGGAAGGATTAACTCAATGGACCATGTACTCTCCGGACTGGTCCCATCAGTACATGAAAAATGACCCATACATACTGATAGGCTGATACCATCAGCCAACCGTACTGCCTGGAAGGACCAAACACTGTCCAGACTGGTCCATCAGGCCATGAAAAATCGACCCACAGGTATTGATAGGCTGATATGATCAGCCTTATCCGTACTGAATGGAAGAATTTAACTCAACGGAACATGGACTGTCCAGACTGGTCCCATCAGTACATGAAAAATGACCCATACGTAATGATAGGCTGATACGATCAGCCATCTGTAATGCTTGGATGGACCAAGGACTGTCCAGAGTGGTCCATCAGGCCATGAAAAATCGACCCACACGTCCTGATAGGCTGATTTGATCAGCCTTATCCAAACTGAACGGAAGAATTTAACTCAACGGACCATGGACTGTCTTGACTGGTCCCATCAGTACATGAAAAATAACCCAAACGTATTGATAGGCTGATACGATCAGCCATCCTTACTGCCTGGAAGGACCACAGACTACCAGACTGGTCCAACAGGCCACGAAAAATCAACCCATACATACTGATAGGCTGATATGATCAGCCTTATCCAAACTGAATGGAAGGATTTAACTAAACGGACCATGGACTGTCCGGACTGGTCCCATCAGTACATGAAAAATGACCCATACGTACTGATAGGTTGATACCATCAGCCATCCGTACTGCCTAGAAGGACCAAGGACTGTCTTGACTGGTCCATCAGGCCATGAAAAATCGACCCATACATACTGTCTGGCTGATATGATCAGCCTTATCTCTACAAAATGAAAGGATTTAACTCAACGGCCCATGGACTGTCCGGACAGGTCCCATCAGTACATGAAAAATGACACATACGTACTAATAGGCTGATAACATCAGCCATCCGTACTGCCTAGAAGGACCAAGGACAGTCTAGACATGTCAATCAGGCCATCAAAAATCGACCCATACATACTGATAGGCTGGTATGATCAGCCTTATCCGTACTAAATGGAAGGATTTAACTCAACAGACCATGGACTGTCCGTCTGGTCCATCATACTGATAGGCTGATACGATCAGCCATTCGTACTGCCTGGATGGACCAAGGATTGTCCAGAGTTGTCCATCAGGCCATGAAATATTGACCCACACGTACTGATAGGCTGATTTGATCAGCCTTATCCAAACTGAACAGAAGGATTTAACTCAACTGGCCATGGACTGTCTTGACTGGTCCCATCAGTACATGAAAAATAACCCATATGTACTAATAGGCTGATACCATCAGCCATCCGTACTGCCTGGAAGGACCAAGGACTGTCCAGACTGGTCCATCAGGGCATGAAAAATCGACCATACATACTGATAGGCTGATATGATCAGCCTTATCCGTACTAAATGAAAGTATTTAACTAAACGGCCCATGGACTGTCCGGACAGGTCCCATCAGTACATGAAAAAGGACACATACGTACTAATAGGCTGATAACATCCGCCAGGAAGGACTGTCCAGACTGGTCCATCAGGGTATGGAAAATCAACCCATACATACTGATAAGCTGAAATGATCAGCCTTATCCATACTGAATGGAAGGATTTAACTCAACGGACCATGAACTGTCCAGACTAGTCCCATCAGTACATGAAAAATTACCCATACGTATTGATAGGCTTATACTATCAGCCATCCATACTGCCTGGAAGGACCACAGACTACCAGACTGGTCCAAAAGGCCATGAAAAATCAACCCATACATACTGATAGGCTGATATGATCAGCCTTATCCAAACTGAATGGAAGGATTTAACTCAACGGACCATGGACTGTCCGGACTGGTCCCATCAGTACATGAAAAAGGACCCATACATACTGATAAGTTGATACCATCAGCCATCCGTACTGCCTAGAAGGACAAAGGACTGTCTTGATTGGTCCATCAGCCATGAAAAATCGACCCATACATACTGATAGGCTGATATGATCAGCCTTATCCGTACTAAATGAAAGGATTTAACTCAAGGGCCCATGGACTGTCCGGACAGGTCCCATCAGTACATGAAAAATGACCCATACGAACTGATAGGCTAATAACATCAGCCATCCGTACTGCCTAGATGGACCAAGGACTGGCCAGACTGGTCCATTAGGCCATGAAAAATTGACCCATACGTACTGATAGACTTATCAGCCTTATCCGTACTGAATGGAATGATTAACTCAATGGACCATGTACTCTGCGGACTGGTCCCATCAGTACATGAAAAATGACCCATACGTACTGATAGGCTGATACCATCAGCCAACCGTACTGCCTGGAAGGACCAAGCACTGTCCAGACTAGTCCATCAGGCCATGAAAAATCGACCCACAGGTATTGATAGGCTGATATGATCAGCCTTATCCGTACTGAATGGAAGGATTTAACTCAACGGAACATGGACTGTCCAGACTGGTCCCATCAGTACATGAAAAATGACCCATACATAATAATAGGCTGATACAATCAGCCATTCGTACTGCATGGATGGACCAAGGACTGCCATAGTGGTCCATCAGGCCATGAAAAATCGACCCACATGTACTAATAGGCTGATTTGACCAGCCTTATCCAAACTGAACGGAAGGATTTAACTCAACTGACCATGGACTGTCTTGACTGGTCCCATCAGTACATGAAAAATAACCCATATGTACTAATAGGCTGATACCATCAGCCATCCGTACTGCCAGGAAGGACCAAGGACTGTCCAGACTGGTCCATCAGGGCATGAAAAATCGACAATACATACTGATAGGCTGATATGATCAGCCTTATCCGTACTAAATGAAAGGATTTAACTAAACGGCCCATGGACTGTCCGGACAGGTCCCATCAGTACATGTAAAATGACACATACGTACTAATAGGCTGATAACATCCGCTAGGAAGGACTGTCCAGACTGGTCCATCAGGGTATGGAAAATCGACCCATACATACTGATAAGCTGAAATGATCAGCCTTATCCGTACTGAATGGAAGGATTTAACTCAACGGACCATGAACTGTCCAGACTAGTCCCATCAGTACATGAAAAATGACCCATACGTATTGATAGGCTTATACGATCAGCGATCCATACTGCCTGGAAGGACCACAGACTACCAGACTGGTCCAAAAGGCCATGAAAAATCAACCCATACATACTGATAGGTT
>MU108441.1:12015-27095 GCA_012274485.2 Sinapis alba
TATCAGCCTATCAGTACGTATGGGTCATTTTTCATGTACTGATGGGACCAGTCTGGACAGTCCATGGTTCGTTGAGTTAAATCCTTCCATTCAGTACAAATAATGCTGATCATATCAGACTATCAGTACGTGTGGGTCGATTTTTAATGGCTTGATGGACCAGTCAGAACAATCCTTGGTCCATCCAGGCAGAACAGATGCCTGATCGTATAAGCCTATCAATACGTATGGGTCAGTTTTTCATGTACTGATGGGACCAGTCTGACAGTCCGTGGTCCGTTGAGTTAAATCCTTCCATTCAGCCTTTCCTTTCCTGGTTAAGGCTGATCGTATCAGCCTATCCGTATGTATGGGTCGATTTTTCATGGCCTGATCGACCAGTCTGGACAGTCCTTGGTCCTTCCAGGCAGCACGGAAGGCTGATCGTATCAGCCTATCAGTACGTATGGGTCATTTTTCATGTACTGATGAGACCAGTCTAGACAGTCCATGGTTTGTTGAGTTAAATCCTTCTATTCGGTACGAATAAGGCTGATCATATCAGCCTATCAGTACGTGTGGGTCGATTTTTCATGGCCTGATGGACCAGTCAGGACAATCCTTGGTCCATCCAGGCAGTACAGATGGCTGATTGTATCAGCCTATCAATACGTATGGGTCAGTTTTTCATGTACTGATGGGACCAGTCTGACAGACAATGGTCCGTTGAGTTAAATCGTTTCATTCAGCTTTTCCTTTCCTTGTTAAGGCTGATCGTATCAGCCTATCAGTATGTATGGGTCGATTTTTAATGGCATGATGGACCAGTCTTGACAGTCCTTGGTCCTTTCAGGCAATACTGATGGCTGAGCGTAACAGCCTAACAATATGTATGGGTCATTTTCATGTACTGATGGGACCATTCCGGACAGTCCATGGTCCATTGAATTAAATATTTTCATTTAGTATGGATAAGGCTGATCATATAAGCTTATCGATACTTATGGGTAAATTTTTCATGGCCTGAATGACAAATCTGGATAGTCCTTGGTCTTTCCTGGCTGTACGGATGGCTATTTGTATCAGCCTATCAGTCTGTGTGGGTCAATTTTTCATGGCCTGATTGACCAGTCAGGACAATCCTTGGTCCATCCAGGCAGTACAGATGGCTGATTGTATCAGCCTATCAATACGTATGGGTCAGTTTTTCATGTACTGATGGGACCAGTCTAACAGTCCATGGTCCGTTGAGTTAAATCCTTCCATTCAGCCTTTCCTTTCCTTGTTAAGGCTGATCGTATCAGCCTATCAGTATGTATGGGTTGATTTTTAATGGCATGATGGACCAGTCTTGACAGTCCTTGGTCTTTTTAACCAATACTGATTGGCTGATCGTAACAGCCTATCAGTATGTATGGGTCATTTTCAGGTACTGATGGGACCATTCCGGACAGTCCATGGTCCATTGAATTAAATCTTTTCATTCAGTATGGATAAGGCTGATCATATAAGCCTATCAATCCTTAAGGGTCAATTTTTCATGGCCTTAATGACAAGTCTGGATAGTCCTTGGTCTTTCCTGGCTGTTTGGATGGCTGTTTGTATCAGCCTATCAGTCTGTGTGGGTAAATTTTTCATCGCCTGATGGACCAGTATGGACATCCTTGGTCCATCCAGGCAGTACGGATGGATGATCGTATCATCCTATCAGTACGTATGGGTCATTTTTCAGGTACTGATGAAACCAGTCTGGACAGTCCATGGTTCGTTGAGTTAAATCCTTCTATTCAATATGGATAAGGCTGATATATTAGCCTATCAGTAGGTGTGGGTAAATTTTTCATGGCTTGAATGACCAGTCTGGACAGTCCTTGGTCGATCCAGGCAGTACGGATGGAAGATCCTATCAGCCTATCTGTACGTATGGGTCATTTTTCATGTACTGATGGGACCAGTCTAGACAGTCCATGTTCCGTTGAGTTAAATCCTTCCATTCATTATGGATAAGGCTGATCATATCAGCCTATCAGTACGTGCGGGTCAATTTTTTACGGCCTGATTGACCAGTCTGGACAGTCCTTGGTCCATACAAGCAGTACGGTTGGCTGATCGTATCAGCCTATCAATACGTATGGTTCATTTTTCATGTACTGATGGGACCAGTCTAGAAAGTCCATGGTCTGTTGCTTTAAATCTTTCCATTCAGTATGGATAAGGCTGATCATATCAGCCTAACAGTATGTGTGGGTCAATTTTTCATGGCCTGAATGACCAGTCTGGACAGTCCTTGGTCCTTCCAGGCAGTACGGATGGCTGATTGTATCACCCTATCAATACGTATGGGTCAGTTTTTCATGTACTGATGGGACCAGTCAGCAAAGTCCATGGTATGTTGAGTTAAATCCATCCATTCAGTACGGTTAAGGCTGCTCATATCAGCCTAGCAGTAGGTATGGGTCGATTTTTCATGGCCTCAATGACCAGTCTGGACAGTCCTTGGTCGATCCAGGCAGTATGGATGGATGATCCTATCAGCCTATCAGTACGTATGGGTCATTTTTTATGTACTGATGGGCCCAGTCTAGACAGTCCATGTTCCGTTGAGTTAAATCCTTCCATGCAGTACGGATAAGGCTGATCATATCAGCTTATCAGTACGTGTGGGTCAATTTTTTTATGGCCTGATGGACCAGTCTGGACAGTCCTTGGTCCATACAAGCAGTACGGTTGGCTGATCGTATCAGCCTATCAATACGTATGGTTCATTTTTCATGTACTGATGGGACCAGTCTAGAAAGTCCATGGTCTGTTGCGTTAAATCTTTCCATTCAGTATGGATAAGGCTGATCATATCAGCATAACAGTATGTGTGGGTTGATTTTTGATGGCCTGAATGACCAGTCTGGACAGTACTTGGTCCTTCTAGGCAGTACGGATGGCTGATTGTATCAGCCTATCAATACGTATGGGTCAGTTTTTCATGTACTGATGGGACCAATCAGGAGAGTCCATGGTATGTTGAGTTAAATCCATCCATTCAGTACGGTTAAGGCTGATCATATCAGCCTATCAGTAGGTATGGGTCGATTTTTCGTGGCGTGATGGACCAGTCTGGACAGTCCTTGGTCCATCCAGGCAGTACGGAAGGCTGATCGTATCAGCCTAGCAGTATGTATGGGTCATTTTTCATGTACTTATGGGACCAGTCTAGACAGTCCATGGTTCGTTGAGTTAAATCCTTCCATTCAGTACGAATAAGGGTAATCATATCAGCTTATCAGTACGTGTGGGTCAATTTTTCATGGCCTGATGGACCAGTCAGAGCAATCCTCGGTCCATCCAGGCAGTACAGATGCCTGATCGTATCATCCCATCAGTACGTATGGGTCATTTTTCAGGTACTGATGGGACCAGTCTGGACAGTCCATGGTCCGTTGAGTTAAATCCTTCCATTCAATATGGATAAGGCTGATATATTAGCCTATCAGTACTTGTGGGTCAATTTTTCATGGCCTGAATGACCAGTCTGGATAGTCCTTGGTTCATCCAGGCAGTACGGATGGATGATCCTATTAGCCTATCAGTACGTATGGGTCATTTTTCATGTACTGATTGGACAAGTCTAGACAGTCCATGTTCCGTTGAGTTAAATCCTTCCATTCAGTACGGATAAGGCTGATCATATCAGCCTATCAGTACGTGTGGGTCGATTTTTTATGGCCTGATGGACCAGTCTGGACAGTCCTTGGTCCATACAAGCAGTACGGTTGGCTGATCGTATCAGCCTATCAATACGTATGGTTCATTTTTCATGTACTGATGGGACCAGTCTAGAAAGTCCATGGTCTGTTGCATTAAATCTTTCCATTCAGTATGGATAAGGCTGATCATATCAGCCTAACAGTATGTGTGGGTCGATTTTTCATGGCCTGAATGACCAGTCTGGACAGTCCTTGGTCCTTCCAGGCAGTACGGATGGCTGATTGTATCACCCTATCAATACGTATGGGTCAGTTTTTCATGTACTGATGGGACCAGTCAGAAAGTCCATGGTATGTTGAGTTAAATCCATCCATTCAGTACGGTTAAGGCTGCTCATATCAGTCTAGCAGTAGATATGGGTCGATTTTTCATGGCCTCAATGACCAGTCTGGACAGTCCTTGGTCGATCCAGGCAGTATGGATGGATGATCCTATCAGCCTATCAGTACGTATGGGTCATTTTTTATGTACTGATGGGCCCAGTCTAGACAGTCCATGTTCCGTTGAGTTAAATCCTTCCATGCAGTACGGATAAGGCTGATCATATCAGCTTATCAGTACGTGTGGGTCAATTTTTTTGTGGCCTGATGGACCAGTCTGGACAGTCCTTGGTCCATACAAGCAGTACAATTGGCTGATCGTATCAGCCTATCAATACGTATGGTTCATTTTTCATGTACTGATGGGACCAGTCTAGAAAGTCCATGGTCTGTTGCGTTAAATCTTTCCATTCAGTATGGATAAGGCTGATCATATCAGCATAACAGTATGTGTGGGTTGATTTTTGATGGCCTGAATGACCAGTCTGGACAGTACTTGGTCCTTCTAGGCAGTACGGATGGCTGATTGTATCAGCCTATCAATACATATGGGTCAGTTTTTCATGTACTGATGGGACCAATCAGGAGAGTCCATGGTATGTTGAGTTAAATCCATCCATTCAGTACGGTTAAGGCTGATCATATCAGCCTATCAGTAGGTATGGGTCGATTTTTTGTGGCGTGATGGACCAGTCTGGACAGTCCTTGGTCCATCCAGGCAGTACGGAAGGCTGATCGTATCAGCCTAGCAGTATGTATGGGTCATTTTTCATGTACTTATGGGACCAGTCTAGACAGTCCATGGTTCGTTGAGTTAAATCCTTCCATTCAGTACGAATAAGGGTAATCATATCAGCTTATTAGTATGTGTGGGTCAATTTTTCATGGCCTGATGGACCAGTCAGAGCAATCCTCGGTCCATCCAGGCAGTACAGATGCCTGATCGTATCATCCCATCAGTACGTATGGGTCATTTTTCAGGTACTGATGGGACCAGTCTGGACAGTCCATGGTCCGTTGAGTTAAATCCTTCCATTCAATATGGATAAGGCTGATATATTAGCCTATCAGTACGTGTGGGTCAATTTTTCATGGCCTGAATGACCAGTCTGGATAGTCCTTGGTCCATCCAGGCAGTACGGATGGATGATCCTAGTAGCCTATCAGTACGTATGGGTCATTTTTCATGTACTGATTGGACAAGTCTAGACAGTCCATGTTCCGTTGAGTTAAATCCTTCCATTCAGTACGGATAAGGCTGATCATATAAGCCTATCAGTACGTGTGGGTCGATTTTTTATGGCCTGATAGACCAGTCTGGACAGTCCTTGGTCCATACAAGCAGTACGGTTGGTTGATCGTATCAGCCTATCAATATGTATAGTTCATTTTTCATGTACTAATGAGACCAGTCTAGAAAGTCCATGGTCCGTTGCGTTAAATCTTTCCATTCAGTATGGATAAGGCTGATCATATCAGCCTAACAGTATGTGTGGGTCGATTTTTCATGGCCTGAATGACCAGTCTGGACAGTCCTTGGTCCTTCCAGGCAGTACGGATGGCTGATTGTATCAGCCTATCAATACGTATGGGTCAGTTTTTCTTGTACTTATGGGACCAGTCTGGAGAGTCCATGGTATGTTGAGTTAAATCCATCCATTCAGTACGGTTAAGGCTGATCATATCAGCCTATTAGTACGTATGGGTGGTCGATTTTTCATGGCCTGATGGACCAGTCTGGACAGTCCTTGGTCCTTCCAGGCAGTACGGAAGGTTGATCGTCTCAGCCTATCAGTACGTATGGCTCAGTTTTTCATGTACTGATGGGACCAGTCCGTGGTCCGTTGAGTTAAATCCTTCCATTCAGCCTTTTCTTTCCTTGTTAAGGCTGATCGTATCAGCCTATCTGTAAGTATGGGTCGATTTTTAATGGCATGATGGACCAGTCTTGACAGTCCTTGGTCCTTCCAGGCAGTTTTGATGGCTGATCGTAACAGCCTATCAATATGTATGGGTCATTTTCATGTACTGATGGGACCATTCCGGACAGTCCATGGTCCATTGAATTAAATCTTTTCATTCAGTATGGATAAGGCTGATCATATAAGCCTATCACTACTTATGGGTCGATGTTTTATGGCCTGAATGACAAGTCTAGATAGTCCTTGGTCTTTCCTGGCTGTACGAATGGCTGTTTGTATCAGCCTATCAGTCTGTCTGGATCAGATTTTCATCGCCTGATGGACCAGTATGGACATTCCTTGGTCCATCCAGGCAGTACGGATGGATGATCGTATCATCCTATCAGCACGTATGGGGTCTTTTTCAGGTACTGATGGGACCAGTCTGAACAGTCCATGGTCCGTTCAGTTAAGTCTTTCCATTCAGTACGGATAAGGCTGATCATATCAGCCTATCAATACGTGTGGGTCGAATTTTCATGGCCAGATGGACTAGTCTAGACAGTCCTTAGTCCTTCCAGGCAGTACGGATGGCTGATCGTATCAGCCTATCAGTACGTATGGGTCATTTTTCATGTACTGATGGGACCAGTCTGGACAGTCTGTGGTATGTTTAGTTAAATCCTTCCATTCAGTATGGATAAGGCTGATCATATCGGCCTATTAGTACGTGTGGGTCGATTTTTGATGGCCTGAATAACCAGTCTAGACAGTCCTTGGTCCTTGCAGGCCGTATGGATGGCTGATTGTATCAGCCTATCAATACGTATGGGTCAGTTTTTCATGTACTGATGGGACCAGTATGACAGTCCATTGTCTGTTGAGTTAAATCCTTCCATTCAGCCTTTCCTTTCCTTGTTAAGGCTGATCGTATCAGCCTATCAGTATGTATGGGTTGATTTTTAATGGCATGATGGACCAGTCTTGACAGTCCTTGGTCTTTTCAACCAATACTGATGGCTGATCGTAACAGCCTATCAGTATGTATGGGTCATTTTCATGTACTGATGGGACCATTCCGGACAGTCCATGGTCCATTGAATTAAATCTTTTCATTCAGTATGGATAAGNATGTATGGGTTGATTTTTAATGGCATGATGGACCAGTCTTGACAGTCCTTGGTCTTTTCAACCAATACTGATGGCTGATCGTAACAGCCTATCAGTATGTATGGGTCATTTTCATGTACTGATGGGACCATTCCGGACAGTCCATGGTCCATTGAATTAAATCTTTTCATTCAGTATGGATAAGGCTGATCATATAAGCATATCAATCCTTAAGGGTCAATTTTTCATGGCCTGAATGACAAGTCTGGATAGTCCTTGGTCTTTCCTAGCTGTACGGATGGCTGTTTGTATCAGCCTATCAGTCTGTGTGGGTCAATTTTTCATTGCCTGATGGACCAGTATGGACATTCCTTGGTCCATCCAGGCAGTACAGATGGATGATCGTATAATCCTATCAGTACGTATGGGTCATTTTTCAGGTACTGATGAAACCAGTCTGGACAGTCCATGGTTCGTTGAGTTAAATCCTTCCATTCAATATGGATAAGGCTGATATATTAGCCTATCAGTAGGTGTGGGTCAATTTTTCATGGCCTGAATGACCAGTCTGGACAGTCCTTGGTCGATCCAGGCAGTACGGATGGATGATCCTATCAGCCTATATGTACGTATGGGTCATTTTTCATGTACTGATGGGACCAGTCTAGACAGTCCATGTTCCGTTGAGTTAAATCCTTCCATTCATTACGGATAAGGCTGATCATATCAGCCTATCAGTACGTGTGGGTCAATTTTTTACGGCTTGATGGACCAGTCTGGACAGTCCTTGGTCCATACAAGCAGTACGGTTGGCTGATCGTATCAGCCTATCAATACGTATGGTTCATTTTTCATGTACTGATGGGACCAGTCTAGAAAGTTCATGGTCTGTTGCGTTAAA
Source organism: Sinapis alba (assembly GCA_012274485.2). Lineage (NCBI taxonomy): Eukaryota > Viridiplantae > Streptophyta > Magnoliopsida > Brassicales > Brassicaceae > Sinapis > Sinapis alba. The sequence goes on from MU108441.1 coordinate 19,989, forward strand.
TCTTTCCATTCAGTATGGATAAGGCTGATCATATCAGCCTAACAGTATGTGTGGGTTGATTTTTGATGGCCTGAATGACCAGTCTGGATAGTACTTGGTCCTTCCAGGCAGTACGGATGGCTGATTGTATCAGCCTATCAATACGTATGGGTCAGTTTTTCATGTACTGATGGGACCAGTCAGGAGAGTCCATGGTATGTTGAGTTAAATCCATCCATTCAGTACGGTTAAGGCCGATCATATCAGCCTATCAGTAGGTATGGGTCGATTTTTTGTGGCCTGATGGACCAGTCTGGACAGTCCTTGGTCCTTCCAGGCAGTACGGAAGGCTGATCGTATCAGCCTAGCAGTATGTATGGGTCATTTTTCATGTACTTATGGGACCAGTCTGGACAGTCCATGGTTCGTTGAGTTAAATCCTTCCATTCAGTACGAATAAGGCTAATCATATCAGCCTATCCGTACGTGTGGGTCGATTTTTCATGGCCTGATGGACCAGTCAGAACAATCCTTGGTCCATCCAGGCAGTACAGATGCCTGATCGTATCATCCTATCAGTACGTATGGGTCATTTTTCAGGTACTGATGGGACCAGTCTGGACAGTCCATGGTCGGTTGAGTTAAATCCTTCCATTCAATATGGATAAGGCTGATATATTAGCCTATCAGTACGTGTGGGTCAATTTTTCATGGCCTGAATGACCAGTCTGGACAGTCCTTGGTCAATCCAGGCAGTACGGATGGATGATCCTATTAGCCTATCAGTACGTATGGGTCATTTTTCATGTACTGATGGGACAAGTCTAGACAGTCCATATTCCGTTAAGTTAAATCCTTCCATTCAGTACGGATACGGCGGATCATATCAGCCTATCAGTTCGTGTGGGTCAATTTTTTATGGCCTGATGGACCAGTCTGGACAGTCCTTGGTCCATACAAGCAGTACGGTTGTATGGTTCATTTTTCATGTACTGATGGGACCATTCTAGAAAGTCCATGGTCCGTTGCGTTAAATCTTTCCATTCAGTATGGATAAGGCTGATCATATCAGCCTAACAGTATGTGTGAGTCGATTTTTGATGGCCTGAATGACCAGTCTGGACAGTCCTTGGTCCTTCCAGGCAGTACGGATGGCTGATTGTATCAGCCTATCAATACGTATGGGTCAGTTTTTCATGTACTGATGGGACCAGTCTGGAGAGTCCATGGTATGTTGAGTTAAATCCATCCATTCAGTACGGCTAAGGCTGATCATATCAGCCTATCAGTACGTATGGGTGGTCGATTTTTCATGGCCTGATGGACCAGTCTGGACAGTCCTTGGTCCTTCCAGGCAGTACGGAAGCTTGATCGTCTCATCCTATTAGTACGTATGGGTCATTTTTCATGTACTAATGGGACCAGTCTGGACAGTCCATGGTCCGTTGAATTAAATCCTTCCATTCAATATGGATAAGGCTGATATATTAGCCTATCAGTACATGTGGGTCAATTTTTCATGGCCTGAATTACCAGTCTGGACAGTCCTTGGTCCATCCAGGCAGTACGGATGGATGATCCTATCAGCCTATCAGTACATATGGGTCATTTTTCATGTACTGATGGGACCAGTCCGTGGTCCGTTGAGTTAAATCCTTCCATTCAGCCTTTCCTTTCCTGGTTAAGGCTGATTGTATCAGCCTATCCGTATGTATGGGTCGATTTTTAATGGCATGATGGACCAGTCTTGACAGTCCTTGGTCCTTCCAGGCAGTACTGATGGCTGATAGTAACAGCCTATCAATATGTATGGGTCATTTTCATGTACTGATGGGACCAGTCCGGACAGTCCATGGTCCATTGAATTAAATCTTTTCAGTCAGTATGGATAAGGCTGATCATATAAGCCTATCACTACTTCTGGGTCGATGTTTTATGGCCTGAATGACAAGTCTAGATAGTCCTTGGTCTTTCCTGGCTGTACGAATGGCTGTTTGTATCAGCCTATCAGTCTGTCTGGATCAATTTTTCATCGTCTGATGGACCAGTATGGACATTCCTTGGTCCATCCAGGCAGTACGGATGGATGATCGTATCATCCTATCAGTACGTATGGGTCTTTTTCAGGTACTGATGGGACCAGTCTGGACAGTCCATGGTCCGTTGAGTTAAGTCTTTCCATTCAGTACGGATAAGGCTGATCATATCAGCCTATCAGTATGTATGGGTCGAATTTTCATGGCCAGATGGACTAGTCTGGACAGTCCTTAGTCCTTCCAGGCAGTACTGATGGCTGATCGTATCAGCCTATCAGTATGTATGGGTCATTTTCATGTACTGATGGGACCAGTCTGGACAGTCCATGGTCCATTGAATTAAATATTTTCATTCAGTATGGATAAGTATGATCATATAAGCCTATCAATACTTATGGGTCGATTTTTCATGGCCTGAATGACAAGTCTGGATAGTCCTTGGTCTTTCCTGGCTGTACGAATGGCTGTTTGTATCAGCCTATCAGTCTGTGTGGGTCAATTTTTCATGGCCAGATGGACAAGTCTGGATAGTCCTTGGTCCTTCCAGGCAGTACGGATGGCTGATCGTATCAGCCTATCAGTACGTATGGGTCCTTTTTCATATACTGATGGGACCAGTCTGGACAGTCCATGCTATGTTTAGTTAAATCCTTCCATTTAGTACGGTTAAGGCTGATCATATCATCCTATCAGTACATGTGGGTCAATTTTTCACGGTCCATGGTCCGTTGAGTTAAATCCTTCCATTCAGCCTATCATTTCATTGTTAATGCTGATCATATCAGCCTATCAGTACGTATGGGTCAACTTTTCATTGCCTAATGGACCAGTCTGGACAGTCCTTGGTCCTTCCAGGCAGTACGGATGGCTGATCGTATCATCCTATCAGTATGTATGGGTATTTTTTCATGTATTGGGACTAGTCTGGACATTCCATGGTCCGTTGAGTTAAATCCTTCCATTTTGTACGTTTAAGGCTGATCATATCAGCCTATCAGTAAGTATGGGTCGGTTTTTAATGGCCTGATGGACCATTCTGGACAGTCCTTGGTCCCTCCAGGCAGTACAAATGGCTGATCGTATCAGCCTATCAGTACGTATGGCTCATTTTTCATGTACTGATGGGACCAGTCTTGACAGTCCATGGTCCGTTGATTTAAATCCTTCAATTCAGCCTACCCTTTCATGGTTAAGGCTGATCATATCAGCCTATCAGTACGTATGTGTCGATTTTTCATAGCCTGATGGACCAGTCTGGACAGTCCTTGGTCCTTCCAGGCAGTACAAATGGTTGATCGTATCATCCTATCAATACGTATGGGTAATTTTTCATGTACAGATGGGACCAGTCTTGACAGTCCATGGCCCGTTGAGTTTAATTCTTCCATTCACTACGGATAAGGCTGATCATATCAGCCTATCAGTACGTGTGGGTCGATTTTTCATGGCCAGATGGACAAGTCTGGACCGTCCTTGGTCCTTCCAGGCAGTACGGATGGCTGATCGTATAAGACTATCAGTCTGTATGGGTTGATTTTTCATGGCCTGATAGACCAGTCTGGACATTTCTTGGTCCATCCAGGCAATACGGATGGCTGATCGTATCAGCCTATCAGTACGTATGGGTCATTTTTCATGTACTGGTAAGACAAGTCTGGACAGTCCATGGTCCGTTGAGTTAATTTCTTCCATTCAGTATGGATAAGGCTGATCATATCAGCCTATTAGTATGTGTGGGTCGATTTTTGATGGCCTGAATAACCAGTCTGGACAGTCCTTTGTCCTTGCACGCCGTATGGATGGCTGATTGTATCAGCCTATCAGTACGTATGGGTCATTTTTTCATGTACTGATGGGACCAGTCTGGACAGTCCATGGTATTTTTAGTTATATCCTTCCATTTAGTACGGTTAAGGCTGATCATATCAGCCTATCAGTATGTATGGGTCGATTTTTCATGTCCTGATGGACCAGTCTGGACAGTCCTTGGTCCTTCCAGGTAGTACGGCTGGGGGATGGTATCAGCCTATCAGGTACGTATGGGTCATATTTCATGTCTTGATAGAACAGTCTAGACAGCCCATGGTCCGTTGACTTAAATCCTTCTATTCGGCCTATCCTTTCATGGTTAAGGCTGATCATATCAGCCTATCAGTATGTATTGGTCAATTTTTCATTGCCTGATGGACCAATTTGGACAGTCCTTGGTCTTTCCAGGCAGTACGTATGGCTGATTGTATCATCCTATCAGTACGTATTGGGACCAGTCTGGACAGTCCATGGTCCGTTGAGTTAAATCCTTCCATTCAGTACGTTTAAGGCTGATCATATCATCCTATCATTACGTATGGCTGAGTTTTTCATGGCCTGATGGACCAGTCTGGACAGTCCTTGGTCCATCCAGGCAGTACGGATGGCTGATCGTATCAGCCTATCAGTACGTATAGGTCATTTTCATGTACTGATGGGACCAGTCTGGACAGTCCATGGTATGTTTAGTTAAATCCTTCCATTCAGTATGGATAAGGCTGATCTTATCGGCCTATTAGTACGTGTGGGTCGATTTTTGATGGCCTGAATAACCAGTCTAGACAGTCCTTGGTCCTTGCAGGCCGTATGGATGGCTGATTGTATCAGCCTATCAGTACGTATGGGTCAGTTTTTCATGTATTGATGGGACCAGTCTGGACAGTCCATGGTATGTTAAGTTAAATCCTTCCATTCAGTATGGTTAAGGCTGATCGTATCAGTCTATCAGTATGTATGGGTCGATTTTTCACGGCCTGATGGACCAGTCAGGACAGTCCTTGGTCCTTCTAGGCAGTACAGATGGCTGATGGTATCAGCCTGTCAGTACGTATGGGTCATTTTTCATGTACTGATAGACCAGTTTAGATAGTCCATGGTCCATTAAGTTAAATCCTTCCATTAAGCCTATCCTTGTTAATGCTGATCATATCAGCCTGTCAGTATGTATGGGTCTATTTTTCATTGCCTGATGGACCAGTCTGGGCAGTCCTTGGTGCTTCCAGGCAGTACGGATGGCTGATCATATCATCCTATCAGTATGTATGGGTAATTTTTCATGTACAGATGGGACCAGTCTTGACAATCCATGGTCCGTTGAGTTAAATTCTTCCATTCAGTACGGATAAGGCTGATCATATCAGCCTATCAGTACGTGTGGGTCGATTTTCATGGCCAGATGGACTAGTCTTGACAGTCCTTGGTCCTTCCAGGCAGTACGGAAGGTTGATCATATCAGCATATCAGTATGTATGGGTCATTTTTCATGTACTGATGGGACCAGTCTGGACAGTCCATGGTTCGCTGAGTTAAATCCTTCCATTCAGTACGAATAAGGCTGATCATATCAGCCTATCAGTACGTGTGGGTCGATTTTTCATGGCCTGATGGACCAGTCAGGACAATCCTTGGTCCATCCAGGCAGTACAGATGGCTGATTGTATCAGCCTATCAATACGTATGGGTCAGTTTTTCATGTACTGATGGGACCAGTCTGACAGTCCATGGTCCATTGAGTTAAATCCTTCCATTCAGCCTTTCCTTTCCTGGTTAAGGCTGATTGTATCAGCCTATCAGTATGTATGGGTCGATTTTTAATGGCATGATGGACCAGTCTTGACAGTCTTTGGTCCTTCCAGGCAGTACTGATGGCTGATCGTAACAGCCTATCAGTATGTATGGGTCATTTTACATGTACTGATGGGACCAGTCCGGACAGTCCATGGTCCATTGAATTAAATATTTTCATTCAGTATGGATAAGTATGATCATATAAGCCTATCAATACATATGGGTCGATTTTTCATGGCCTGAATGACAAGTCTGGATAGTCCTTGGTCTTTCCTGGCTGTACGAATGGGTGTTTGTATCACCCTATTAGTCTGTGTGGGTCATTTTTTCATGGCCAGATGGACTAGTCTGGATAGTCCTTGGTCCTTCCAGGCAGTATGGCTGATCGTATCAGCCTATCAGTACGTATGGGTCATTTTTTATATACTGATGGGACCAGTCTGGACAGTCCATGCTATGTTTAGTTAAATCCTTCCATTTAGTACGGTTAAGGCTGATCATATCATCCTATCATCCTATCAGTACGTGTGGGTCAATTTTTCATGGCCTGATTGACCAGACTGGACAGTCCTTGGTCCTTCCAGGCAATACGAATGGCTGATCGTATCAGCCTATCAATACGTATGGGTCATTTTTCATGTTCTGATGGGACCAGTCTGGACAGTCCATGATCCGTTGAGTTTAATCCTTCCATTAAGTACGGATAAGGCTGATTATATCAGCCTATCAGTACGTGTGGGTCGATTTTTCATGGCCAGATGGAATAGTCTTGACAGTCCTTGGTCCTTCCAGGCAGTACGGAAGGTTGATCATATCAGCCTATCAGTACGTATGGGTCATTTTTCATGTACTGATGCGACCAGTCTGGACAGTCCATGGTTCGCTGAGTTAAACCCTTCCATTCAGTACGAATAAGGCTGATCATATCAGCCTATCAGTACGTGTGGGTCGATTTTTCATGGCCTGATGGACCAGTCAGGACAATCCTTGGTCCATCCATGCAGTACAGATGGCTGATTGTATCAGCCTATCAATATGTATGGGTCAGTTTTTCATGTACTGATGGGACCAGTCTGACAGTCCATGGTCCATTGAGTTAAATCCTTCCATTCAGCCTTTCCTTTCCTGGTTAAGGCTGATCGTATCAGCCTATCAGTATGTATGGGTCGATTTTTAATGGCATGATGGACCAGTCTTGACAGTCCTTGGTCCTTCTAGGCAGTACTGATGGCTGATCGTAACAGCCTATCAGTATGTATGGGTCATTTTACATGTACTGATGGGACCAGTCCGGAAAGTCCATGGTCCATTGAATTAAATATTTTCATTCAGTATGGATAAGTATGATCATATAAGCCTATCAATACTTATGGGTCGATTTTTCATGGCCTGAATGACAAGTCTGGATAGTCCTTGGTCTTTCCTGGCTGTACGAATGGCTGTTTGTATCAGCCTATCAGTCTGTGTGGGTCAATTTTTCATGGCCAGATGGACA
>MU108442.1:0-27392 GCA_012274485.2 Sinapis alba
ATCCCGAAACCACTTGAAGTCCTGTGCTTCTGTAAAGCTCGACAGATTGTGGACTTGTGTCTGTGTTGGTATCGTCTGTCTTAACGCTGGAGAAGCTTTTGCTTGATCTCTGGAGGCGAAGAGCACGAACTCCTTCAGAACGAATGATCTCAAGGACAACAAAGTGTAAGAGTGTGGTTTTGCCATCAGTTCCTTTGACATCAGAGAGTTTCAACAGCGTGTCGAGTTTGAAAGCTTGCGCGTCACCACGGAAAGTTCCGACATTCATTCTGTTTCCTGTCTTGAGAACTGCTTCTAGTAGTTTTAGGAACAGTCTACTGTTCTTAAGTTTCTTGCAAGCCACCTGAGACCAAAGACACAAACACTAAGAGGTCTGTATAGAAGAAGTTTCAGAGATACCAAGTTTGAGTGACCGCTGGGACAAAACTAATATTACATGTTGTGATTTTGGATCTAGGAAGATTACGGGATTCAACCCCCAACCTCCTGGTATTCAAAAAAAAAAAAAGTATACAAGAAGGTATTAGTGTCACAGTGTGAACATATTACCTCGAGAGTTGCGAGTGATTCTTTGGTGCCAGAGACTTCTTCTTGAAGTGAGATCATGAATATAAGCGACTCTATACGCTTAAACGCAAAAGGTATATCAACAAGAATCTTCAAGAATCGCTCTGCAGGGCCAAGTAGGTGAAGATCTCCCGAGTATAGTCTAAGTTTGAGTTCTTCTTCTGAAGTTGGAGCCATCTTCAACAATGTTTGGAGAAGCTCCACTGGAAGCTCGTTACCTTCTTTGATGGCATCAACGACTTCCTCTGTTGTTACATTCAAAGCTCGGAGAAGAATAGATAAGTTTTGAGCTTTCCTTGGGTCAATGATCTGTATATACTGAACAGGAGAGTCTCTAGATGATTCTCCTTTTTGACCATTTTTGTTTTTGTTCCCATCATTGTAACCGAACAAAGACTCCATCGCCTCTTCGTTGAACCTACAAAAGCAGAATGTGAGTTAGGCAAAGTTCTGGAAACAAAAGTTTAATTTCAGTTCTTAACTGGAAGGAACCGGCGCTGATCTCATGCCAAACCATTTTCTGATCAGGGTTAGCCATTTTGTCCCAGAAAAACGGTTTTAGTTTTGTTTTTGGAGCTCCAGTCTCGGAATCAACATCAGAACCATCTCCAGAGGAGCTACGTCCTTGACGTTTTGGTGGTGCAGGTGGAGGACGGACAAGTTTTGGAGGAGCAGGAGGAGGAGGCTTAGATTTAGGAGGAGGTGGCGGCGGAGGCTTTGAAGGTGGTGGAGCCGGAGGAGGAAGAGGAGGAGCTGCTGCTGATCTTCCAGGAGGAGGAGGAAGTCCAGAGGATGATGATGCTACAGCGGGTGAAAACTCGTGATGGCTTCTCTTTAGAGATACTCTAGAAAGAAACGATCTCTTCTTAGAAGTAGCTGTAAAGAATCTCCTACTCGTGGCTGCAACCTTGGGAGAGTTCTCATTAGATCCTAAAAAGAACCAAAACAAGAGTTAGTTTATAGTTGAAAACATAAAACCATTTTGATTTTGTTTTTAAAATGTATTATTACCAGCGGATAAATCAGATAAATGTAGAAGTGGTCCTTCATCTCTTCGTCCATTTCTAGGACCAACCGCGTTGCGTTTGAAGCAACACAAGAACAACAATGCAACTAGAAAAAACGTTAACACAGCGGTTGACGCAACAGCGATGATAAGATCCATCAAGATATCATTCTTCTTCTCCGGTGGTGGTGGAGGACCTGGAACACTTTGACTAGGAGCAATGACACTCTTTGTTCTCTTCTTAGTCGGACCAGATTTTGATTCTTCTGGCGCCTCAGCTGGCGGATATGAAGGAGGCTGAGACGGAGAGCTTGAAGGTGCATTAAGTTCATAACTCTGAGGGGTTGGAGCAGGACCTGGGGAGAAATTGGGAGAAGGACCTGGCGCGAAACTTGGTGCAGGACCAAGTGCAAAGTTTGGAGCAGATACTCTAAACTTCTTTCTCTTTCTCTTCTTCTTTCTCTTTTGCTTACCGATCAGCTTCCTTGTTGGATAGCTTGTAGTAGAATCAAGGAGAGGTTCAAACCAGTTGCTAAACCAATGTAAGACGGATAGTTTCGGGTACCCATCATTAGCTGCAGCTACACGACGACTAATATAGAGAAGGCAATCTTTGTTATCTTTCAATTCTTTTCTACAACGTATCCATGTTTGTTCTGCCTATCATAAAAATAACACGTTCGTCAATAACAAACTTGTTGTCGGAATAACAAACATGTTGTCGGAATATGCACAAAATAAAAACCTAAATGAAGATTGCTTCATACGCAAAAAAGAAAAAAAGTTTGCTTCATACGTTCTTGATTTGTTTCTAACATGAGAAAACGAAACAAGGACGATGAACTTACCACATCATCGCCACCGTGAGCCTCGCCGCGGTTGGTGCCGCGTCGAGAGATAATCTCCTCGGAAACGCAAACAAGAAAAACGAGAGAGATGGCAAGAAAAGCTGTTCTCAATCTCCCCATTAACCTCCGTTTCTCATCTCACGGAGGCACCCAATATCGCAACGACGTCTAAATTTACAGAGGTGGATCTATTTGCCGTACTTCCTCGGAAGCAAACCGCCATGCAGAAAAGCTCCGACCAACGTATGAACGCTTTTTTACAGCGCCTAACAATCGCAACCACAAACCAAATTTCAAGAAAAAAACTAAAAGAGAAGCTCTGTTTCAGGATTTTTTTAAATATTATTTTTTATCTTTGGGCGAAAGTTGTTTTTCTTACGTTGCGACTTGTGTGAGACTAACAGAAACGAAGATTATGTTCTGTTTGTTTTGTTTTTTGTTAATTTGGTTTGTTAACTCTCTTAAGCTGTTCTAATGAAATAACACGCTTCTAATAACATTTTGGATTGTTTTGCTGTATATTATGACAAATTAAAATTGTAAGATTTGATCAAAATGATATGTTAAACATTAACTTGTCGAATTAAAAATGTCTTATTCTTTTTGAACTGAAGAACAGAAGAAGGTATTGGGCCGGCCCTGAGAATTAAGGGGCCATAGGCCATATTTTGAAAATTTCAGGTAAAAAATTTTATTAACAAATTTGGGGGCCTAAAAAAAATTTTTTGGGGGCCTTTTTCTATGTAATTTTGTTCAAAAATTTTGGGGGCCCAAGGCCAATATTTCATTAGGCTTGGCCCAGGGCCGGTCCTGGCCGTATTATACATTCCTAAAAAGGTGTTTTGTATTAAGACTCAACATTGTTGCATCTAAGTTTATTGAGTGTCCAAAGTCCTGACTTTAACTTCATTTTGTGGGAAAGTAAATCTGACTCCTTTTCCTTAAAAGTTATATTCATCCCTAAGATATAAATTAAAGATTTGCATAACTTGTTAAATGAGTTGTAAAAATATTTTAGCAACTTGAATGTAATGTTTTCTGTATTTTGAAAAATTGAAAATAATTTTTTTAGCAATATTGGATCATCGTGTTTTATATCTTATACTATGAGTTTTCTTGCGCCATACACAAAAGTAATAATATTAAATAATAATATCATTTTATTTTATTTTTTTAAAAATAATTTACGTTTTGATATTATTATTTTTATATTTTAAATTAATCGGTTTGGAAAAAGGTACAATCATAACTATTTTTATAATTTTGTTTCATCTGTTTTAATTTATTTATTTTAATTTAATTTTAATAAATTAGGCTTATATTTTATATAAATATAATTATATAGTAAAAGTTTTGTTACAAAATAAACATGATTTATGATTTTATAAATTATCTTATCTCTAGTTAAATTAAAATAGTATTATCTTTTCTAAAATGTATGGTGTTTTATACTGATCCACAATTATTAAAAAAATATTTTTTATAAAAAAGTAATATTAAAATAGAAATTAAAAATTATTCATCAGTTACAAAATAGACTACGAAATACTATTGGTTATCAATTTTTAATAAAGTTAAAAGCTACAAAAAAAAAACTTCTTACATATTAGAACATCAAAAACTCTTTAAAATATCACACATTAAGAAACGGATGGACTAAGGCCATCATTATTGGTATCCCTTAAGGGAGTTCTTAAGGGGGGAAGCACGGAGACCGATGGAGAAAACTTGAGAAAAGCCCTTATCTAATGGCTGTCCCTTAGTCTTTCCTGAACAAAAAAAAAAAAAAAAACTTTTCCCAGTCCCACTAATAATGATGCCCTAATAAATATTGAGAAGAGAATCGTTAAATAAAGATAAAATTTACTGTTGAGAATGATAATCTCTTTTTGTTGCAGAAAATTAAGAAGAGAATCGTTGAGTAAGTCATAATATTCTGTTTTTTTAATCACTGGTTTGTTCCTTATTCAACAGGTAACCTTTTGTACATTTTGATTTGTCACTAATAGTCTAATATCATTTCGATGCATGTGATTTTGTTCAGATCCTAGGACTTAATATATGTGCAGATACACACGTTGGAGATGCTTCAAGACCAGGAATATCTGGTGGCCAAAAGAGAAGATTAACTACAGGTACTTTAGCATTCACATTCTAATGTCTCTTTGAAAACAAACTTTATATTTTGTGGTACACTGCTGCAGGTGAGACAATTGTAGGTCCAATCAAAACTTTGTTCATGGATGAAATATCGAATGGCTTGGACAGTTCAACTACATTCCAGATCATGTCATCACTCATTATTCGAATCTGTTATACATGTCACAATCGTATATCCTCTGGTTGGCTATGACTGGTCATTCTACAAAGTGTTTTGGCATGCTTTTAGCCGTCGTTACGCCAAACATTCACGTTGCTTCTGCTCTCCGCTCGCCCTTTTACTCAATCGTTAATTTCTTTGATGGTTATGTCATTCCGAAATCTGTAAGTGCTCTCTTACCTCAGGAGTTTCAAGAAATCATCAAGATAATGAGGAGGGTTTGTTGATATGCAGAGCATGCCGAAATGGTGGATATGGATGATTACTTGAGCCCCACGTCATGGGTTTTGAATGGATTGCTCACATCGCAGTATGGTGACATGGAGAAAGAAATAATGGTGTTTGGAGAGAAGATGTGACAGGTTTACAAACTGTCATCACCAAACCTTTGGTGAGTTTCACTTTTACTTTACGCAATTTTACGTTGAACAATTTGGCTGCGTCCCAAAATGTCTTTTGTCTTTTATGGAGTCAGCATGAGTCGCATGTAACCGTTATAGTGCTTTCCTTCATGTACTGAATGACTGCATTTGTGGAGAGTATCAATGAAAATAAACCTTTAGTATCTCCTCTCTAACGCTAAACCTCTCAAGTTAGCAACTTTATCTCTGAGATCTTATTCTTCAAGGTGATCCTTCTATTTGATCACTTTCTCGTTTCAATTTCTCCTTTCTTAAGCTCTTGATCAGCTCTAGATTGAGTTTTGATTACTCTGTTCTAATCTTACTATTACATTGGTATTAGATTTGTACGATCCTCGGCAACAATGGTTGAAACACGACTCCAAGAACGTTCTTTGACGGAACAAGTCATGAAATCCGGTCATTACACGACCTCGTCGCTGCCGAACTCAAAACACGCGCCGACTCGCTTGACCAGCGATTTGACAGACTCAAACTCAAAGCTCTGCTGTTCAACAATTCATCTCAACCCCAAGCTACCAGAAAAGCTCCTATGGATCCATGCCCTTCCCATCCTCCCACTCCCACACCCCACAACCCACACCAACCCCTGAATCCTCCAGATCTGACCGATTACGCCGACAGATACGACAATGGACGCGCTCCTCCTCACAACAACGAACGCGCTTCCAGACTTTCAAAAATTGGGTTCCCATCTTTCGATGGCTCTTAACTCTGCGAATGGATATCAAAGTGTGAGCAGTTCTTCGACATCAACGGAACTCCACTAGAGCTCAAGGTCCGTTTAGCAGATCTACATCTCACAGGAAAGGCCAATCAATGGCACCACAACTACATAAGCATCTGCTTCGGTATCTTCCAAGCTGGATTGAGTACATTGTGGCCATATCTGTTAGATTTAGCAAACTTTATGATGACCCTTTGGCAGAATTCTCGCTCTGAAGCAAGGCTAAGGTTCGGTGGTTGAATACTTGGATAAGTTCAAAACAGCTCGATGTGAATCACTCTTCCAGAGTCCCACTCCCTTAGCATCTTCCTCGCTAACATGAACACACATCTGTCTCTCTATACAAGACAATTTGAATTCACAACTATCGACGGCGCTGCTAAGATAGCAATGTTCCATGAATATCCCTCCTTTACACACCTACCAAACACCAAAAAACTCCCTTCAATCCTAACCACAAATACAACCAACCCTACTACCCAAAAAAATCCAACAACCCTTCCCTTCTCCCCACCCCAACCAACCAAAAAGGCATCACCTTTCTCACTGATTCTGAGAAACAACCACGCAAATACTCTTATCAGGAGATGCATGACAAACAAACAAAAGGCTTATATATGTTTTGTGATGAGGTTTACACGACTGGTCATAGCTCCAAACACAAAAGATCGCAGATTTTTGTGATGGAATACGACGAAAACGAGGATCTGGAACTGTCAAATACATATGACAAGTTGGAAGACTTGGCTACCAAAGCAAACGAGACTACAGCGGAAAACACGCCAATGATCTCTGTCAACGCTCTTAATGGGTCCTCTACATTCAACTGTATGAGGGTGATAGGCCAGTGCGGCAAAAGGAAGATGTACATCTTAATAGATAACAGAAGCACACACAGCTTTGTGGACCTTAACGTCGCTAACGAGATGGGTTTCCTACTGGAGAAGACCAACCCCATGGCTGTCACCACAACAAGCAATAGCACTATGCTATCACGCTACAAGTGAGTAATTTCTCTTGGAACGTAGAAGGCTACTCATACGCATCTGAGATCAAAACTCTACCATTGGATTCTTGTGATTTGGTACTAGGTGTACACTGGCTTTCAACACTAGGACCGATCTTAAGGGATTTCCTCAACCCAAAGATGGAGTTCACACTTAACGGGAAGAAGAATGTGCTACGGGCGTCATAAAGAACGATTGTAAAGTGATCAAAGGTGGGAACTTAACAAGTTAATGTTGAAGAGACTGCAGATTGCTCTGCTTCAAGTTCGAGAAATCATAGAGGACACATCAACAAGCTTTGACCCGACATAGAGTCTGGCCCAGCTTTACAGGCACTTCTCGATGATTTCTCTACACTCTTCGTCGAGCCTACGAAACTTCCACCTTTTAGAAAGGGCTACAATCATCGAATTCCTCTGGAATCAAGTTCTAATCCGGTAAACTTACACCCATACCGTTACTCTTCACTCCAGAAGGACGTCATCGACAAGATGCTACGTGATATGCTTAATCAGGGAATCATTCAGTGTAGTGCTAGTCCTTATGCCTCCCTAGACGTTCTAGTTAAAAAGAAATATGGTACTTGGCGCCTCTGTGTCGACTTATGTGGCTTAAACAACAAAACCATCAAAGATAAGTACCCTATCCCACTATTAGAAGACTTTCTTGACGAACTAGGAGTTGTTAAATACTTCCCGAAACTAGACTTGCACGCTGGATTTCATCAAATCAGAATGTCGCCTTACGACGTTTACAAGACCACTTTCAAAACTCACTCAGGCCACTACGAATGCCTTGTCATGCCTTTCGGCCTCACCAATGCGCCTTGCACGTTTCAAAGTCTGATGAACAAGGTTTTCGATGGAGTATTGCGCAAATTTCTCCTGGTTTTCTTCGATGACATTCTAGTCTACAACCCTAGCTAGAGTGATCACTTGAAACACCTTCATGAAGTGTTCCAGCTACTGCAACAACACCAGCTTTACCTCAAACCTTCAAAATGCACATTTGGAGCTACTGTCATCAAATACTTGGGGCACTTCATATCAGCGGATGGCGTCAATACTGGTCCAAGCAAGATCAGAACTATTGAGCAATGGCCAGTCCCCACGACACAGAAACACCTATGAAGCTTCTCGGGTCTCGCCAATTACTATCGACGCTTTATAAAAGGTTATGGCGCTCTTGCGAGACCCCTCACTTCCCTTCTAAAGAAAGATGGCTTTACTTGGGGGAACGAAGTCGCTGTTTCTTTTTAGGAGCTCAAATCTGCACTCACCACTACTCCGGTGTTAGCTCTACTGAACTTCAAGAAGACGTTCACAGTAGAAAGTGACGATTCCAACATTGGTATTGGCGCAATCTTGATGAAAGACAACCACCCCATTTGCTACATTAGTAGAACTATGGGTCCTCTCCATCAGGCATTGTCTGTTTACGAAAAGGAATTGATGGCGGTAGTACACGTTGTTCAAACATAGAATATGTATCTTGCACACAGGCCATTCATCATCAAGACGGATCAGAAAAGCCTGAACTTTTTTGATGGAATCAGAAGATGACTACGCCATTTCAGCATATGTGGCTGTCAAAGCTTATGGGTTATACCTTTGAGATTAATCACTACAAGCAGGGGAAAGAAAACGTTGCTGCTGACGCCTTGTCAAGAATTTCTGGCTCTCAACTCCTCCACATTACTCTCTCACAGTCTCACCACGGCTTCTACGACTCCATCAAGCTGCTGCGCATAATTATTTCTGAGATAAAGTCGGATGCCAGTTCTCATCCTACTTTCTCGTTTGCAAACAATGAGCTACGAAAGAAGAGGCAAACTGGTTGTGGGAAATGATGCAGAAATTAAACTCACATACTGCGGTGGTTACATGATTCTGCAATAGGCGGTCACTCTGGCAGAGATGCTACCTTGCAGCATAGAAAAAACTCTTTTCTACTGGCCTCGTATGAACATGGAGATACAACACTATGTGCGGAACTGCTCAGTCTATTGGAAAATAAGAATGATCAGGCTGCTAAGCCCGGTTTCCTCCAGCCTTTACATGTTCCTGATGGTGTTTGGGAATCAATAAGCATGGACTTCATAGAGGGTCTGCCCCCCTCAAATGGAAAACACTGCATTTTGGTTGTTTTTGACAGGCTGAGCAAGAATGCCCACTCCATCTTGCTGGTGAGAGAGGATTGTTGTTGGCGAAGTACGTAGATGGTATGCTGAACTTAGAATTTAGTGTTGATGATAGAGGATTGGTTCATAACTATCCTAGTTTTATTCGTGAATTTGTTGATCGGATGTATCACATGATCACTACTTCGATATTCTCAGGCCATTGGGCTTACGAAAAACATGAGATGTTTATGTCTCTATTGGAAAAGAATAGATCATAACGTGTCACATGATTGCTGGTTCTCCGAAATAATAAAACTAGTGTTTGTAGCCTCCTCAGATGGATCAAGAACACGGTGGAGATGTGATTGTTGTTTCTGGCAATGTGCAGTTTGGGACTTCTATAATGAAATTCATTTGACCGCAGGTCACTGGCAAATTGAAGATTAGTTGTGTTTATGAGTTATGACATGTACTTTGTATCTACTTTTACTAATTTTATGTAAAATACATTTAGCATAATGTAATGTCTTTAGTTTTTCTCTATAAAGTAAAATTTATAAAATTTTAACTTCAATAAATATATCAATAACAATAATTGTGTCCAAACAATAACATACTAAAAAATTATAAATCTAAAAGTGTGACTTAGTTCAATTTAAAATAACTTTGTAATTGATACAGTCTATATTAGTTGAAGTCTTATTATGTTGTACAGTTACACCAATGTTTACAATTACACCAAGTTTTACAAAGTTTTCAGAACTTATGGAGAAAGAGATTCAAATTTTATGGATCGGATCTAGATGGTCCACGAAATGGCCTGATTTGAGTTGTAATTATACAAGTTTTTATTGGTTTCGTGGTCTTTTGATAAATTTTCTAATTTAAATAAAAATTTATTTATTTCATTTCTAGGACAAGAGTATCATAGAATTTTTCTTTCCACCCAAAAGTACTGGAGCAATTGATTCCTGTGTAGCAGTAACCAGCTAGTTACTTTGAGTCTTCCTCAAAAGTCATAACCAGCTTGTTGCTAGTTTGCTTTTGTCATGTATGAAAATTTTTGTAATGCATTTCTCGTGCATCTTTATCTTTTGTGTAAAAGTTTCCCATCATCACATTACCCACAAGATTTCCCGGAGCAGTATTGCCAAAAGTTGCAGATTCCATAAGTTCTCTTCTCTCAAAACTAGAATGAAGTAATTGCTTCAAAACGGGCTTGAGAATCCACCGCAAATATCACATCAATAAAGTGAAGATCTCTTGAACACTTTGAAACGCCAACCTTCTCGAGTATGATAGATAAATCTGACCATTACTGTCTCGGGCTAACCAATCTCAACTACTGTGTAAGAATTTATTCCTCCAATTGTGCTAATACTTGCATTTTATTTTTTTCTTGTATCTGAGGAATCCATTGATGATCAAAACCCCCTCACTGCCACTTCATCATGTTGTGCATTGTACTTGGATTGTTAACTGAAACCAGCTTATGCTATGATTAGGTTATGCTACGACTTTGTTTTATATCGATTTTTTTTTAGAAGAAAAATAAATTAGCTCATGCTATGATTTATATTCTCTCTACTCTCCCTGTGTAACTAACAAGCAACTTATATCTGAGCAAGACCTAGTTTCCTCTGACGCTCCTTCACATGTGTCTCTTGTACCGATTCATTTAATGAACAACTCGCCTCTATATCATCTTGTTTTCATTATTCGACAAAATGCCTTCTGCTTTTGTTTTATGTTTGCAACAACGGCAATATCCTTGTGGTCTTGCATCTTGAGTTAACATGTGATCTTATCCTTAAGCTTGTACAAAAAAAAATTCTTTTTGAATTTCTTCTATCTTCATTACTCCTCATATAATACACGACAGATTCATTAGTTTAACATTAGTTCGTTTTGGACAAAGAGTCATTTAAGTTTTGTATTTATTGCACATTAAAGTTACCTAGACGTATTGGACTAGCGGATTCACTCAAAGCTGAGAGGGCCAAGTCACAAGTGGCATCCAGAAAGCTGATGATAAGAGCATCTTTATTTCTGAAGTAACTAAGCTGATCAATTAAATTAATGACTATTGTAATAAAATTTAAACTAACTTTTAAAGTTTAAAAATAAGTTAAGCTATTTGTATGTTGACAAGCGTTATTAGGAGTCAAAGAACCTCATAATATATAGAGATGAGATACTTTTGCTTGTCTCTCCCCTAATATTTTATTTTCTTTGTTTACTTATATACTCGTTATCTGTGGATGGAGTTGTTCTAAGCTTTTCACATTTGTTTTCGAAGAAATAGAAAGTTGTGTTTGTGTTAGAAAACGATGGAATCTTGTCTTTTGGACGAAAATTACAGAATCATGTTTTCAGAGTCATCACTCACCAACTGTTTGATTGCCATTAACTTTTTCTATAAAAGTTAATTCTTTACTAATTCGGGTTCCATTCTAGTGGGTCTGCGCATTAACATCTCATTCTGAAGCCATTGAGGTCCCTATTGGTGTTTTTTACTTTAAAAACTTTAAATTAATTCTAAAGTATTTAAAATCGGTTTTATTCCATTTTAGCTTTTAAACCTTTTTAATGCCTAACATCTTCTTTAAAAATAACTGATTTGACTTATAAATATGACTTGTTTTTTAAAACCCCAATTCATTAAAATTAAAAGTTGTTGTTCAACTCACTTCATTTCAAATTAAATATAATTATATAGTAAATTTTATGTTACAAAATAAACAGTAATTTATGATTTTAATTATTATATTATCTCTAGTTAAATTAAAATAATATTCTCTCTATTCTAAAGTACATGATGTTTATACCAATGCACAGTTATTAAAAAAATGTTTTCTGCAAAAAATTATTATTAAAATTATAAATTAAAAATTATTCAATAAATTTCAAAATAGAATACAAAATACTATTGGTTATCAATTTTTAATAAAGTTGAAAGCTACATAAATAAACAAAAACATACTCCCTATCCCTATGTATCATTTTAAGTGATTTTTAAGGTTTTTCACAAAGATCAAGAAAATACAAAATTTTATGTAATTTATTTTGGTTACATAAAAGTAGCATTAAATAAAATTAGTTTAACCAATAGACATAAGATATAATATTCTATGATTTGTCACAAATTTCAAGTGACATTAAGTTTTATCTAGAATTTCCAGAAATCACTTATTATGAAAACAAAAAACAAAAATCTTTAAAAATCAGTTAAATTGGTATGGAGGGAGTATTACTGAAACATTAAAAATTCTCTAAAATATCATACATTAAGAAAAAGAGAGATTAATAAATATTTTAAAAATTAAATAGTTAAATAAAGATAAAATTCAATATCTAACTATTTTAAAATTTCTGTGAATTTTTTTTACATACAGTTTAATTTGAAACCGATGAAATATTTAACAGTCACCAAATTAAAACAACAGTCAAACTCTCCACCCAATTGTTGCTTCCATTAACTATTTTTTCTTATAAATATATATTCCGTTACGAATGGATTGTTTATGTTAAAATATAATCCACAATCCGTTTATTTATTTCGAAAGCGAAAATGCCTCAAACAGTTGGGGATGATAGAGCCGAGACAACTAAGGTTGATGATGATAAGCTTCAGTCTCAGTGGGCTGTTATTGAGAGATTACCAACATTTGAAAGGATCAATACTGCTTTGTTCTGCAAAAGAGATGAACAAGGGAAGAGGAGAGAGACACTACAAGTCATGGATGTTTCTAAGCTTGAGAATCTTGATAGACATCTCTTCATCAATGAGCTCATTAGACATGTTGAGAATGATAATCTCCTTTTGTTGCAGAAAATTAAGAAGAGAATCGATGAGTAAGTCATAATATTCTGTTTTTTTTAAATCACTGGTTTGTTCCTTATTCAACAGGTAACCTTTTGTACACTTTGATTTGTCTCTTAAAGTCTAATATCATTCCCATGCCTGTGTTTTGTAGGGTTGGGATCGAGATTCCAACGATTGAAGTGAGGTTCAAGGATCTTTTTGTTGAAGCAGAGTGTGAGATAGTTTATGGGAAGCCAATCCCAACTCTTTGGAATGCTACTGCAAGCAGACTATCTGTAAGTGTTCATTCAACTGCTTCTGATATTATTGAGTCATCTCTAAGTTTCCACGTAAACATCACAATCTTGAACTTCTAGTAACTGAATATGTGAATAATGGTGACTTTGAGACAGAGTTTCATGTGTTTAAAGCAAGAAAAGAAGATAAGCATCTTGAATGGTGTCAGTGGTATCATAAGGCCTAAAAGGTAAACGTCCATATCATTTTGTGCATTGTTTTTCAAGAATGATCAGTTTTATTCAGGGGGTTTTCTTGCAGAATGACTTTGTTGCTTGGTCCTCCTGGTTGTGGTAAAACCACTCTGCTACTCGCATTAGCTGGAAGACTCGACCCTTCTTTGAAGGTTTGTTTTTGTTAATTCAGTCATTAAAATATGTATAATTTGTTCAGAAATCATATGTGTGGCTTCCACTTTACAGACTAGAGGAGATGTTAGCTACAACGGTCACTTAATAACAGAGTTTGTTCCTGAGAAAACATCAAGTTATGTAAGTCAAAACGATCTGCACATTCCAGAGCTTAGTGTGAGAGAGACACTCGATTTTTCAGGATGTTTTCAAGGCACGGGAAGCCGTATAGGTAAGGAAATTATATAACAGCTCTTATGTTACCTTGTGTTGAGTTCTTGTTGCATTTTCTAACTTGTTTGGCATTAACAGAAATGATGAAAGAGATTACTAGAAGGGAGAAACTGAAAGGAATAGTTCCAGATCTTGATATAGATGCATACATGAAGGTACTTTAATATGAAAAAAAAGAACTTTAATTAGAAGTTGACTGAATGTAAAATATGAATTTGACTTTCTTTATCATGACAGGCAATTTCAGTTGAAGGTTCAAAATCTAATCTGCAAACTGATTATATTCTAAAGGTAGTGATACTTTCAGAATTGTTCTCACATTTTTAACTTATGTTCTTGTCAGAAGTTTATTAACACATCTGTGTTTTTTTTTTGTCTAGATCCTAGGACTTAATATATGTGCAGATACACACGTTGGAGATGCTTCAAGACCAGGAATATCTGGTGGCCAAAAGAGAAGATTAACTACAGGTACTTTAGCATTCACATTCTAATGTCTCTTTGAAAACAAACTTTATATTTTGTGGTACACTGCTGCAGGTGAGACAATTGTAGGTCCAATCAAAACTTTGTTCATGGATGAAATATCGAATGGGCTAGACAGCTCAACTACATTCCAGATCATGTCATGTCTCCAACAGTTTGCACATCTCTCTGAAGGAACTATACTAGTATCACTGCTTCAGCCTGCACCAGAAACGTTTGAGCTTTTCGACGATGTTATCTTTATGGGAGAAGGAAAAATAATCTACCACGGTCCACGGGATCATATTTGTAGATTCTTTGAGGATTGTGGATTTAAATGTCCAAACAGAAAATCTGTTGCCGAATTTCTTCAGGAGGTATGACTATGAATATATGATAATGTCATTTTCATATCTGCACCTTCATCATCATCATCACACTCTTGTGTGCTGCATGCAGGTTATCTCAAGGAAAGATCAAGAACAGTATTGGTGTCACATAGACAAACCATACTGTTATGTCTCTATTGACTCATTTGTAGAGAGATTTGAAAAGTCTGATCTTGGGTTACAACTACAAGACGAGCTCTCCAAGATACATGACAAGTCTCAGACTCAAAAAGATGCCTTATGCTTTAGAAAATACTCACTTAGTAACTGGGAGATGCTAAAAGCTTGCTCAAGGAGAGAGTTTCTTCTGTTGAAACGAAACTCTTTCGTTTACGTATTCAAGTCTGGACTCGTAAGTTTATATACTAATATTTTACCAATAACCTTACCAATACATGCTCAACTCTATGATTACATTTTTGTGCAGTTAATTTTCGTTGGATTCATTGCGATGACTGTTTATCTACGGACTGGTTCTACAAGAGATGCTGTTCATGCTAATTATCTTATGGGTTCTTTGTTCTTTTCTCTCTTTAAACTTCTTGCTGATGGACTTCCAGAACTCACATTGACACTCTCAAGGATAGCCGTTTTCTGCAAGCAAAAGGAGTTATACTTTTACCCTGCTTGGGCTTATGCAATTCCTTCAGCTATTTTAAAGATACCACTCTCATTTCTTGAATCGTTCCTCTGGACTATTCTGACATATTATGTCATTGGGTACAGTCCTGAGATCAGCAGGTACACATTTGAAAAAATGGTGAATGCATAACCAAGTTCAAGAAATAACTCTGCTAACTCTCTTCTTTTCTTATATAATTAATTTACTTCAGGTTCTTCCGCCAGTTCTTGATATTCTTTGCGTTACACCTTTCATGTATATCCATGTTCCGTGCTGTAGCCGCCATCTTTCGAGATTCTGTTGTTGCCACAACTATGGGAAACATCTTTGTAATGCTTCTCTCATTATTCGGAGGATTCATCGTTCGGAAACGTAAGTTTTGTTACTTGAAACATAAAACTCTATTTAGTGTCTGAATTTTTCCAAGGTTTCAGTGTAATGGTTCTCTGTTATATTTCAGCTTCCATGCCAGCTTGGCTTGAGTGGGGATTCTGGTTATCTCCATTCTCATATGCTGAGATTGGTCTAACCGCAAATGAATTTTTCTCTCCACGTTGGAGTAAGGTAATGAGTTCTTCATAACACTTTTGACATTTTTCTAGTTAAGCTGTTAGGTCATCACTGATATTTTTATTACCATTAGACAACATCTGAAAACAGAACTTTGGGGAAACAAGTTCTAGATGCTCGTGGACTAAACTTTGGTAGCCAATCTTACTGGACTGCCTTTGGTGCATTAGTTGGCTTCACACTCTTCTTCAATACTGTCTTTGCACTGGCCTTGACCTTTCTAAAGAGTAAGTTAAAAAAAAAAAAAAAAAATTATACATATATATATATACCAGATGTGATTAATTTAACGAACGTTGCATAGACCAGTAACGCTTTATTTTTCTGTCATTTTAGCTTCACAGAGGTCTCGAGCTATTGTTTCTCGTGATCAGAAGAACACAAATTGTTCTAAACTTGCTTCCCAATCCAAACATGCATTGCCTTTCAAGCCCCTAACTTTCACATTTCAAGACGTGCGATACTTCATTCACACTCCTCAGGTAACTGAATGTGTAAGATATCTTCAATGCTTCAAACAAGACACGATTTATAGAATGTTTACGAGCTCTTGTTTCTGTTTAAAAGGGGAAGAAGCTGCAGCTTCTCTCTGACGTAACAGGCGCATTCAAGCCTGGTGTTCTCACTGCTCTAATGGGTGTGACTGGAGCTGGGAAGACAACTCTGCTCGATGTTCTTTCCGGAAGGAAAACCCGCGGTGACATTGAAGGAGAGATACAAGTAGGTGGTTACCTTAAGGCTCAAGAAACATTTGCAAGGGTTTCAGGTTACTGTGAACAGTTTGATATTCATTCTCCCAATGTAACCGTCGAAGAGTCCTTAAAATACTCTGCTTGGCTTCGACTACCTTCAAACGTCAATTCAGAAACAAAGCGAGTAAGTCATTATTTGGAAAAGAAATTTCTAGTCTTTAGAAGCTTAATAATGCACATTTCTAGTCGTATCATTCCATTTGGTAAGTTTATTCTTTTTATTTGAAACAATTTTATTCAATAGAAATCTGTTCTGAGAATTTTGGGATATACATGGATCGAGTATCCGTTTGGGGGTTGGGTTGGTTTTTTCGAGTTTAGACTCTACGCCTCATTCCGGTTTATATAAATTTGGATCGAGTTTGTTTAATAATACTTCGTGTTTGTAACTTATCTTAGTTCCATTTTGGATTCGAAAGCATTTTTGTTAGGGATACTTTAGATATATCATTAAATATAAACATGAAATTAAGTATTTAAGTTAGTTATTTAGGTTATGAATAATATTTCCAAATACAAAGTTGAATATTCAAGTTTAGTCTTTTTAAGTTTTTGGGTTTTTCAGATTTTTTTCAAGTATTTGTTTGGATTCGGGTGAGTTCAAATAATATTCATAATCCAAAATACTATCCTAGAAAATCTTTGGAGTATTTTTTTACTTATCAGATCGGATACAAATTCGGGTTTGGTTCAGATATTGGGTTACAAATGTTCATGCCTATATTTGGATGTCTAGTTCCCTTAACAACCCGTATAGTACTTCAAAGGATTAATTTTTATTGTCTTAATCTTGGTTTTTTCTTTCAGGCAATAGTCAAGGAAGTTCTTGAGACAATAGAGCTCGAGGAGATTAAAGATTCCATAGTAGGACTTCCAGGAATCAGCGGTTTGACAACAGAACAGCGCAAAAGACTAACAATAGCTGTAGAGCTTGTTGCTAATCCTTCCATCATATTTATGGATGAACCAACCACGGGATTGGATGCGAGAGCTGCTGCAATTGTAATGAGAGCTGTGAAGAACATCGCCGAGACTGGCAGAACTGTTGTTTGCACAATTCACCAGCCGGGCATAGATATCTTTGAAGCATTTGATGAGGTAATACTCGAGCATAGATATCTTAGTACCATTTTAAAGTACCTTATGTGACTTGTAAACTGCAGCTGGTTCTGATGAAAAATGGAGGAAAGATTATATATAATGGAACTCTTGGACAACACTCAAGCAATGTTATTGAATACTTCATCGTAAGATTCTATAAAATACTAATATAATTGTTCCAAATATATGTTTACAAAAGTATGGTATTTTTCTTTATTTACCGTAATAATTTTTAACTGCAGAGGATTCCTGGTGTTCCAAAAATGAAAGAGAACACTAATCCAGCCACTTGGCTACTAGACATTACTTCTACATCATCAGAAGATAAACTCTGTGTTGATTTGGCACAAATATACAAGGAATCGTCTTTGTTTAAGTAAGCCCATAGACACTTTGAATTTGCTGTTTGATTGAAACTGTTTTAGCCCCGCATGAACTTGATTATCTTTGTTTGTTTTAGAGAGAACAAAATGGTAGTTGAGCAAATGATATCTTCTGCATCAGAAGAACTAATCTCCTCTACTGGATATGCTCAAACGGGTTGGGAACAATTCAAGGCATGCCTCTGGAAACAAAATCTCTCTTACTGGAGAAACCCTTCCTACAATCTCACTCGTATCATCTTCATGAGTATTACTTCTATGCTCTGTGGCATTTTGTTCTGGCAAAAGGCTAATGAAATGTTAGTCTCTTCTTCTTCCCCCCACTCATCTTTCTTTAGTTTTTTTTTCTAGTCAAAATGAGTCATTCAAACTTTGTTAACCTTTCTTCTTTGTAGAAACAATCAACAAGATCTTTTCAACATCTTTGGTTCAATGTTCACGGTGGTTCTTTTCTCTGGTATAAACAATTGCTCTACAACATTACTATGTGTTGCAACCGAACGAAATGTCTTCTACCGTGAAAGATTTGCTCGGATGTACACCCCATGGGCGTATTCTTTTGCTCAGGTTAAAACATTTTCTCAATCAATGTGCAAAAACTCTCCACTTTGGAGTTGAATATAAAGGTTTGATAATTTGCAGGTGCTGGTTGAAGTTCCATACTCATTATTCCAGTCTATTATATATGTCACAATCGTATATCCTATGGTTGGCTACGAGTGGTCATTCTACAAAGTGATTTGGAGCTTCTACACGATCTTCTGCTCGTTGCTCATCTTCAACTACTTTGGCATGCTTTTAGCCGTCGTGACGCCAAACATACACGTTGCTTCTGCTCTCCGCTCGTCCTTCTACTCAATCGTCAATCTCTTTGCTGGCTATGTCATTCCAAAACCTGTAAGTCCTCTCTTACCTTAGGAGTTTCAAAAACAAACATCAAGATAATGAGGAGGGTTTGTTGATATGCAGAGCATGCCGAGATGGTGGATATGGATGTATTACTTGAGCCCCACGTCATGGGTTTTGAATGGATTGCTCACATCGCAGTATGGTGACATGGAGAAAGAGATAATGGTGTTTGGAGAGAAGAAGAAAGTTTCAGATTTTTTGGAAGGCTATTTTGGTTACAGATATGACTCTTTGGCTCTTGTAGCTACCGTTCTCATTGCCTTCCCCGTTCTCTTGGCATCTCTTTTCGCATTCTTCATCGGTAAACTCAATTTCCAAAAGAAGTGATTCTTGCTATGTCGTGCTGTACGAAAATAAAAGCTTCGAAGATTTGGTGAACAAATTGTCACCAAGTTTATATAACTTGTCTCGAAAATAGATGTGGTTGTTGTATTTGCAACAGCCCTGATAACCCGTATAACAGAAGTGTTGCTTGATGATGATTTTTGTCATTAACAGTGAAAATTCCTATCCTTAGGTTCATAATTTTCCTCATGCCTAGAATTGGTTTTTAAAAATTTCAATTTCACAGGTTCCAACAATGATTTCACAGGTTCCTACAATGATTTCACAGGTGGCAAACTCATTTCACAGGTTTAGTAATGAACAAAATGTTTTCGTTTTTAGAAGAAAAAAAAATTAGAGTGGATTACACAATGGGCCACTTTTTGTCTTTTGTTTGCACTCAAAGCCACATGCTACTTGAAGCATACTTTGTAGTGTACGGATAGTTTTTAAAGACCCAAATACCTTTAGACGGGACGAGCGGATATATGAAGAGTAATATTTTTTGTGTCGATTTAGTTAGAGAGAATAGAATCATGTTAGTATAGTTACTTTTCTATGCATTTATTAGGTTGGTTTCTTGACTGTTGTGCTTTCATAATGACCATCCGATGAGAAAGCTACTTTAACATTTGATGATTAGGTTTCTAGATAATTGGGTTTCTATAAGAACCACATGATCGTTAAAAAATGTTAATCCGACGGCTCAAGCTAAAATCAGTAATCTAGCAATTGACATGAATCTATATTATGTGGATGTGGATGCTATTGTGTCCATGGTTACATGTTTCTATAGTTGTGGATGATTTAGTGTTCACGTAAAGATGTTATGGTTGCTCAGATTTGTGAATGAGTGAACAATGGAAAAGACATAAATGAAGAAAAATGGACAAACATTATGTGGACAGACGAGTTGTGGATACAAAAATAGTGGATATATAAGTTGTGGACATATAAGTTTGTGGACAAGCAAATATTACAAGAATGAGTTATAGTCGAGAATAATACAAAGTTGTGGATACGAAAATAGTGGACGTATAAGTTGTGGACATAAGTTTGTGGACAAACAAATATTTTAAAAATGATTTATTGATTCAACTCAGCCACGGCGGATCCCAAACTCAACCACATCCGATCTCGAGCTCAACCACGGCGAATCCCAAGCTTATCCACTCTATGAAACTCCATTGCAACTATCCTGAACTCACCCATGACAGATTCCGAGCTCACTCACACCGAATCCCAAGCTCATCCATTTTCTGAAACACCACCATAGCTACCCCGAACTCATCCACAGTGGATCTCAAGCTCACCGACATCGAATTCCGAGCTCATCTACTCTCTAAAGCAAAAGCGAATATGTGATTCTAAGAGAAGAAGAGAAACAAAGAAGTATTGATTAGGTTTTATCAATTTGGGAATTTGGTAATTAGAGTTCGGAAAGAGATTGTCGGTATCTTCCACTCCTCTAAGGCACAAAAAAGAAATTAGGAAACTTTTTGAGAAAGATGAGTTAGGGTGGCTGAGAGAAAAGATGAAACAATGGATTAAAGTTTGAAAGTTGATTTTGAAATGGTAGATTGAACAAATAAAAAAGAGATGAACTTTTTTAATTTCGAAAACGTAAAGTGAAAATAGAGAAAAAAAATGGGTCCAATGTAACTGTAGTTTTAGTTACTCAAAAAATCGTAGGAAATTGGTTCTTTCTTTAGTTAGAGGACACTAAGGTCTTTGCCACACCATAAAGTATGTCTCTAGCAATAAGTGGCTTCAGATGTAATAATAAAGTGAAAAAGTAATCCGGAGAGTAAAAAAATCAAAAAATTAACGCTACCAAAACTGGTGAACAAAAGTGTCAACATTAAAAGAGCCAAGTAACTCTCACATAATAATAATAAAAAATCAAAACTTTGAATCTAAGTATGGGTGACATCAACACCTGCACAACCATATATACAGAGGAAAGATCTGACTTTTATTCTTCTCCTTCGGAGTTTTACAAAAAGGAAGAGACAAAGAAACAAACTTGGTCAGAAATGCAAAATCGTGGGAGTTTCTTTCTGGCTCGGACTCAGGTCTCTTTCTGTGAGACGCTTACTTTCAGAGTTGGTCAGGTCAAGGAAAGATAAAACTAACCCACCTACAAGCTACACGACAAAACTCAACAGCATTAGGTTATTACCAAACATTAGGATTGTTTCGAGCGGAATTCTATTACACAAAAGAAAAATATAAAGCACCAAGAAAGTTACCTCGGATTCTGCCATTGGTCTATACTCTCTAAGCCGACCAAAATTACGCTCAGGCTTTGCTTAGCTGATACTTGAAGCTAATGTCCAAGAAAAAAAACGCTAAGAGTTCATGGCAATAAGCTCATCCGGCATGCATTGTCTTATATTAATGACCATTGATTTGTTATAAGGCGATGAGATGTCACAACACTGGCGGCGAGGCGGATTCTTCTGCCATTTTATTTCAAAAAAAAAGAAATTAAAAAATGAGAATCCAGGCCACAAATCAAAGGTACTTTACTTGAGAAGCTAGGAGTATTTAAAACTATACCTGTTCACCATTAAGTTCCAGCTTACGAGACAGAACTCGGATGTTCCGTAGTCCCTTAACAGCTTCTGCTCTATGGCAGTTTCCGACAGTATAGAGGCCATAGCTACTCCATGTCCCTCCAGTTCCATCTGATCCTACACTATCCAAGAAAAAGACAAGTGGTCTCGCACATGGGTCCCTGGGATATTCCCTTGTACTAAACATATAATTGCTTCGGACCCCGGATCCTCTCCTCCATGTAGAAAAGGTCTTTTGCAAGGTGAGAAGATCCGGGAGGAGTTTATTGCCTTGGTAAACTTGAATCGCGTAACCCCACACAACCGAAACAGTTACTGTGTTAGAAGAATCATAGCACACACTCTGCTGCAAAATCCTTGCTGAATCCAAACTTGCAGCCCTGATGAGACGAGCCACTGATTCTGTCCGGTTAGTTCTCGGAAAGAACGGGTCAACTGCGTCCAAGTGATGAAGTGATACCAATGGAGATAAAGGGTGTGCACATAACAGTCCAAATATGTTCCCTCTTACATCAATCTATGAAAAAAGCAAATGGATAGTAACTACACTTATCCAATATCAACCAAATAAGGCAAGTAAACTAACACATTGTTCACTGAACTAAACTTTCCAAATCTAGAATTCTCTCTTGTTCAGCAATCAGTGTCACCGTCTGAACTATCAACTCTCAATCATAAAAATAGAAACTTTAGACTACACTTATCCAACAGACTAAATAAAGAAACTAAACAAATGCATTATTCATTGAGCTAAACTTTCCAAATTTAGAAACCTCGCTTGTATTACCTGATGAAACCCAGGTTCATGAGTTAATGCAACACCAAGCTCAGCGACGCAAGAGAAGATCCTGGAGTCACTTCCATACATGTGAGAGTACCTCATCAAACAAGAATCCAAAACCTTAGCAAGAACCTTCCCAAGCGAAGCACTGATAGCGAATCCGCCACCACCAAAAGCCATATCAAACGAGTACTTCACGTTCTGATCATAAAACTCTGAGTTACTTCCAACGTACCACCACTTCCTATGATCGTACTTAGACAAAACCGTCACAAGATTATCAACAAAGAAGACAGTATCATCATCCCCGAAAACGAACCACCGCACGTCTTTGTTATCTCCCCGATCAACCGTCTCCTTAACGACGCGAGCCACGCGGATCGCGGACCGGAGACCGCCGGGGAAGTTGTAAGGAAACTTGGAGACGTCTTCGGAGACGGTTATAAGAGGGAGAGTTGGATCGGGATCGAATCCGCCGCGATCGAGGAAGACGACGGCGCGTGTGGACTCGGGGGAGTACCAGAGACGGACGTAGGAGCTGCGGGTGAGCCAGGAGCCGTGTGAGGCGGCGATGGAGAAGAGTAAGTGGCGGCGTTGAGTGGGGAAGACGGATAAGGAGCGAGCGAGTGATGAGATTCGGTCTCGGCGGAAAGTGCCGTAGGAGAAGAGGATGTAGATGATGAAAAGGAAAGTGAGGAGGAGGAAGATGTTTCTGACGCGGGGAGAGATCAGCGGAGGATATGGATCAGGTCGTCTCTTTCGTCGCGTCTGGTTCATTTCTAAATTTGCTTTTTCTTGAGTTCTCCGCGGAAGCTAGAAGGCGAAGCCGTCCCTTTTACGGAAATATGGGATTCGGGCATTTCGGATCGGGTCCAGTCGTAGGACTTGCTAGTTGAAGTCGACGTTTACGTGTTTTTGGGGGAAAAAACATTTGTAAGCCTTTTTTTCGTCGCCCATTTGTTTTTTGTTTTTTTTAATTCATCATCAACTTTATATTAACTAAATTGGAATGGATTCAACCACACTTACAAACAAAATATTCTAGTATCACTTAGCATCACTAGAATGGATCCTAAGCTACCTGAAAGAGTTGTCTCGTAAACCACCTACTTTGACCACAATAAGCATAAGCAATGAGACCTAAGATACTTAACACTAATCACAACTTTTTAATCAAAAACTCAAGCCTTTGTCTTTAAATATACAAATGCAGCACACATACAAAAGCATCAACACCAGTGGTGAATTTTGTGACTAGCTTCAGCTCCATCAGGACCCATGCCTCGCTCCTACTTATTGGACCTCGCGAGACGAAAGCATTATATACGGAAGCACTCCATACTGACATTAGTCTCCTAAAGATCTGAATGAAACACCAGACCAACACCTCAACATCTTTCAATGCATCTCTTGACTATACCCCACACCACCGGTCCAAATGCTCATACCTAAGCCGAAAACACGGAAGCACTCCGTACTGAAAAGCGGACCTCAACGGCGACACCATAACCGGTTCAGCAAACCGGCGCATTTGTTTTTATTTTAAATGTCTCTAATCATCCAATACAGACTCGATCTGTTCTGTTTAACTGTTTATTTGGGTTAATAGTTAATTTGTTTAATTAAAAAACTAAAAAAATAACCAAAAATTATAGTTTGGTTTGGCTTTGGTTAATTTGTTCTTTTTAAAATTTTGTTATTGAATTTAATTGAAAATTGAAAATTTGTTGTTAAATTTTAGTACAATTTGAGTCATTTAATAAAATCAAATTAGTTATTTTGGTCAATTAAATTAATTCATTTCAAATTTTTACAGTTTGGAAAAATTAAGAAAAATTAAGAAAAATCTCTTAATAAAATATTTTATTTTGAAAATTAAACTGGTATTTTATTCTTTTGAAAACTACCTATAATTTCTAAACTAAAACTACGGCCTCCCACCTTTTCCTATGATTCATTCAACTTCAAAGTTTGTACTGTCGATAACTAGTTCCATTACGATAATCTTTATATATTTTACTATAATTCCACCTAAAATTAGCATTTTACAACTCTGTTAATTGCTATCCTTCAGAGGTCTATCATCTACGACTTTGTATATAGTCCTACTACGGCAGTTTTTCTGTATTTCACTGCAGTGTCGGGTGATCCAGGCATCTTCAGAGACGATTTTTATTGACTCTCAAATTTATTGATTAGGTTCTTCAACATTGATATTAACTTCTTTGTGTTTTTTTCAAATACGGGGCTCTAAGCCTCTAAGATTACAAATGAAATTTTTTTACGGGTGTTTTTTTCTCTTTAGTCATCTTTATTTTTCGTTATTTTTTAATTATGTTATCTACCGAACTCCTAATTTTAATTGTTCAAAAAGAGACTAAATTATCCTAATTAACAATTTATAGTTACAATCATTTTAAATTAGAAGTCTATCACAATAGTTGCACCACCCGTGATAGACGCAATATTTGGTGATCAGTGTAAAGTATAAGATATAAGTGTATGAATATGTAGATTCGTCTCAGATAAAAGTTAGAGATCAATTACAAATAATCATCATTTCCTTCTGCATCTTTTTTTTTTCAGAACTGCATCTTTTGTTTTTGCCAAACAAAGAATTCTACGTACAAAACAAAAAAAAAAGATTCTACGTAGAGATCCTCTTCTGCATCTTCTCTGCCACCTCCTTGATTCATAACTAAGCAGTCTGAAAAGAAATGTACAATACATCTATTAGCAAATTTTACTGGGTTTCTCATGAATTAAACACCTAATCAAAACAATTTTCAGTGCCACAACACACAATTTGGATAGAAGATTAAAGCGTGGCCACAATCAGGTCCGTCTCTAGGCAAGTACAAGAAATGTTTTTACATAGGGTTCAAAATATTTTTGCAATTTTTTGTTAAGAGTTTAAAATAAATTTCTCAAAATATAAAGCAGTTTGCAAAAAAGATATTTGTTTTCAGATCATTAGAATAATAATCCAGAAAAGTAATGCGACAGGCATGGCCATAATCTACATACATAATTTAAAATAATAAATAAATATAATTTTAGTTTAGTTAAGGAAGAAATGTCTTGCCATATATAAAATAGTGTAGTTTTCAAAAGACAAAATAAACATTGTATTTTTCAAGTTTTAAATCCTGAATCATGAATTTTTCCAATTGTCCCCAAATATAAATCGGTTGATTATATAACTAAACAAATTGACTATCAAACTAAAACAAATAAATAATGAATTAGTTTTATAAAACTGCTGATAAGTTTAGAATCCATAATCGAATAAACTGAAAACCAAAATCGGGCCAAATTGTAAGCCTAGTTTTGATCAACACTCAAATCCCCCAAAAACGGCACATTTCTACTTTCGGCTAGATGCATGTAACGTGCTTTTTACTTATTATTGAAACATGCTTGGCCTTTTAAGTTTGCTTCTTTTTCGATATTGGGATCCTCTGGCTCACATAGAATGTCGTGGACTTGATATTTTCCTTTTGTGCACAACTCAAACACAAACTCTACTCTACAACATGTAATAAATCACGATAACGATTTTAATTAGAAGTTTGATTTGGGAATGTTCTATTGGCCTATTTAAGGATTCATTGTTTTATGATTTTCTTTAACATGGCATAACTAACGCCAAGATGAGAAATACAAAAATAACCACTTGTATTCAAGAAAAAACATGGTTCTTAATACTTAATTCCAGAGAACCCCCCCCCCCCCCAACTTTATCAGATAAAAGTTAACAAATATAAAACACAGAAGATGATGAATGATACTAATGAATGATACTAATAACAATTTAAATTTCCTTTAATCATGAACCATGCAAAATGAGGTTGCTTTTATCTTTTCATAGTAAGCTTGTAATAAAATAAAAGGTTGACTACTTAACCACCACGCACAATGACTAGAGGACACTCAATAACGAAGAGTTTGTCGTCACCCCTGAATAAATCATTTTCTTTATGCTTACGCAATTGACAAATCACCAATATGTGATAATTAATTGATTCTATAACTAATTCTTTCTTTTCTCGGTGGTGAATTGTTCTAGACTAAACGAGACTACAAGTCACTAGAATTTAACTAGTGAGAGATGGTTATTCGCTTTTGGTGTTATAAATAAATCTTCAGCCTTTCATGTTCTATAATGTACCAAAAAAAAAAATGTACCAAAGAAATTATGCACTTTGAACAAAGATAAAACATCAAAATGAACAATTATGTGCAGAACATTCAATTATGTGTCCATAGGATAAAATTAATTTACGAACACAATTAAATTAATTGTTGTAAAAATACTTTTTTGGCAAAACATTTAAGTTCAGTTGTTTTCTTCTTCTTTTTTGGCAAAACATATTTTCTTGTCGCGCTCTGATCTTAAATAGTAAAAAGAAAAATTGCACAGACAAAAGACATTAATGTATGTGGATGTTATATAGACCACAAAAACACAATGATTTGATTCTAGAATGCGATGTGAACGAAAGGGTCATACACTAGTGAACTTGAAGCTGTTCTTGGAACTTGTGCATGGCAACATGAGGAGGAGAGTTCGTCTGGTGGA
The DNA here is from genome assembly GCA_012274485.2 of Sinapis alba. Lineage (NCBI taxonomy): Eukaryota > Viridiplantae > Streptophyta > Magnoliopsida > Brassicales > Brassicaceae > Sinapis > Sinapis alba. The sequence goes on from MU108442.1 coordinate 27,163, forward strand.
GAAAAGAAAGCTAATTATTGACATGTTTGTATTCTAGTGATAATTACGTCAAAATGATAGGTTAATAAACATACACGTGTAAAGCTTATTTAATGTCTTAAACAAAATAACCAGATGCTTTAAACAAAGAGAAAAGAAAAATCATTCCTATATAAATCAAATCTTGAACACGAGAGATGAAGACAGAGTTATAAACATGTGTAGAGGTTTGAAGGAACAAGAGAGAAGAA
>MU108443.1:10726-26842 GCA_012274485.2 Sinapis alba
AGGCAATGAAAAATTGACCCACACGTACCGATAGGCTGATATGATCAGCCTTATCCGTACTGAATGAAAGGATTTAACTCAACGGACCAAGGACTGTCCAGACTGGTCCCATCAGTACATGAAAAATGACCCATACGTAGTGATAAGCTTATTTGACCAGCAATCCGTACTTCTTGGAAGGACCAAGGACTGTCCAAACTGGTGCATCAGGCCATGAAAAATCGATCCACGCGTACTGATAGGCTTATATGATCAGCCTTAACCGTACTGAATGGAAGGATTTACCTCAACGGACCATGGACATTCCAGACTGGTCCCAACAGTACATAAAAAACGACCCATACGTACTGATAAGTTGATACGATCAGCCATCCGTATTGCCTGGAAGGACCATGGACTGTCCAGAGTGATCCATAATGCCATGAAAAATCAACCCATACGTAGTGATAGGCTGATATGATCAGCCTTTTCCATACTGAATTGAAGGATTTAGCTCAACGGACCATGGACTGTCCGGACTGGTCCGATCAGTACATGAAAAATTAAGTCATCCATACTGCCTGGAAGGACCAAGGACTTTCCAGACTGGTCCATCAGGCCATGAATAAACGACCCATACATAATGATAGACTGATATGAACAGCCTTATCCGTACTGAATGGAAGGAAATAACTCAGCGGACCATGGACTGTCTGGACTGGTCCCATCAGTACATGAAAAATGACCCATACGTACTGATAGGCTGATATGATAAGTCATCCATACTGCCTGGAAGGACCAAAGACTGTTCAGACTGGTCCATCAGGCCATGAAAAAACGAGCGATACATACTTATAGGCTGATATGATCAGCCTTAACTGTATTGAATGGAAGGATTTAACTAACGGACCATGGACTGTCTGGACTGGTCCCATCAGTACATGAAAAATGACCCATACATACTGATAGGCTGATACGATTACCCATCGATACTGCCTGGAAGGACCAAGGACTTTCCAGACTGGTCCATCAGGGTATGAAAAATCGACCAACACATAATGATAGGCTTATATGATCAGCCTTATCCGTACTGAATGGAAGGGTTTACCTCAACGGACCATGGACTGTCCAGACTGGTCCCATCAGTACATGAAAAATGATTCATACGTACTGATAGGCTGATACGATCAGCCATCCCTACTGCCTGGAAGGGGCAAAGACTGTCCAGACTGGTCTATCAGGCAATGAAAAATTGACCCACACGTACCGATAGGCTGATATGATCAGCCTTATCCGTACTGAATGAAAGGATTTAACTCAACGGACCAAGGACTGTCCAGACTGGTCCCATCAGTACATGAAAAATGACCCATACGTAGTGATAAGCTTATATGACCAGCAATCCGTACTTCTTGGAAGGACCAAGGCCTGTCCAAACTGGTGCATCAGGCCATGAAAAATCGATCCACACTTACTGATAGGCTTATATGATCAGCCTTAACAGTAATGAATGGAAGGATTTAACTCAACATACTATGGACTGTCCAGACTGGACCCATCAGTACATGAAAAATGACCCATACAAACTACTAGGCTGATACGATCAGCCATCCGTACTGCCTGGATCGACCAAGAACTGTCCAGACTGGTCCATCAGGCCATGAAAAATTGACCCATAGGTACTGATAAGCTGATATGATCATCCTTAACCGTACTGAATGGAAGGATTTAACTCAACGGATCATGGACTTTCTGGACTGGTCCCAACAGTACATAAAAAATGACCCATACGTACAGATAGGCTGATACGATCAGCCATCCGAACTGCCTGGAAGGACCATGGACTGTCCAGACTGATCCATAAGGCCATGAATAATTGACCCATACGTAGTGATAGGCTGATATGATCAGCCTTTTCCATACTAAATGGAAGGATTTAGATCAACGGACCATAGACTGTCCGGAGTGGTCCGATCAGTACATGAAAAATGACCCATACGTACTGATAGGCTAATACGATCAGCCATCCATACTTCCTGGAAAAACCAAGGACTGTCCAGACTGGTCCATCAGGCCATGAAAAATCGACCCACACGTACAGATATATTGATATGATCATACTTATACGTACTGAATGGAAGGATTTAACTCAACGGACCAAGGACTGTTCAGACTGGTCCCATCAGTACATGAAAAATGACCCATACGTACTGATAGGCTGATACGATCAACCATCCGTACTGCCTGGAAGGACCAAGGACTGTCCAGACTGGTCTATCAGGCAATGAAAAAGTGACCCACACGTATCGATAGGATGATATGATCAGCCTTATCCGTTCTGAATGAAAGGATTTAACTCAGTGGACCATGGACTGTCCAGACTGGTCCCATCAATACATGAAAAATGACCCATACGTACTGATAGGCTGATAAGATAAGTCATCCATACTGCCTGGAAGGACCAAGGACTGTCCAGACTGGTCCATCAGGCCATGAAAAAACGAGCGATACATACTTATAGGCTGATATGATCAGCCTTAACCGTACTGAATGGAAGGATTTAACTAACGGACCATGGACTGTCTGGACTGGTCCCATCAGTACATGAAAAATGATTCATACGTACTGATAGGCTGATACGATCAGCCATCTGTACTGCCTGGAAGGGGCAAAGACTGTCCAGACTGGTCTATCAGGCAATGAAAAATTGACCCACACGTACCGATAGGCTGATATGATCAGCCTTATCCGTACTGAATGAAAGGATTTAACTCAACGGACCAAGGACTGTCCAGACTGGTCCCATCAGTACATGAAAAATGACCCATACGTAGTGATAAGCTTATATGACCAGCAATCCGTACTTCTTGGAAGGACCAAGGACTGTCCAAACTGGTGCATCAGGCCATGAAAAATCGATCCACACTTACTGATAGGCTTATATGATCAGCCTTAACAGTAATGAATGGAAGGATTTAACTCAACATACTATGGACTGTCCAGACTGGACCCATCAGTACATGAAAAATGACCCATACAAACTACTAGGCTGATACGATCAGCCATCCGTACTGCCTGGATCGACCAAGAACTGTCCAGACTGGTCCATCAGGCCATGAAAAATTGACCCATAGGTACTGATAAGCTGATATGATCATCCTTAACCGTACTGAATGGAAGGATTTAACTCAACGGATCATGGACTTTACGGACTGGTCCCAACAGTACATAAAAAATGACCCATACGTACAGATAGGCTGATACGATCAGCCATCCGAACTGCCTGGAAGGACCATGGACTGTCCAGACTGATCCATAAGGCCATGAATAATTGACCCATACGTAGTGATAGGCTGATATGATCAGCCTTTTCCATACTAAATGGAAGGATTTAGATCAACGGACCATAGACTGTCCGGAGTGGTCCGATCAGTACATGAAAAATGACCCATACGTACTGATAGGCTAATACGATCAGCCATCCATACTGCCTGGAAAAACCAAGGACTGTCCAGACTGGTCCATCAGGCCATGAAAAATCGACCCACACGTACTGATATATTGATATGATCAGACTTATCTGTACTGAATGGAAGGATTTAACTCAACAGACCAAGGACTGTCCAGACTGGTCCCATCAGTAGATGAAAAATGACCGATACGTACTGATAGGCTGATATGATCAGCCTTCCGTACTTCGTGGGAGGACCAATGACTGTCCAGACTGCTCTATGTGGCAATGAAAAATTGACCCACACGTACTGATAGGCTGATATGATCAGCCTTATCCGTACTGAATGAAAGGATTTAACTCAGTGGACCATGGACTGTCTAGACTGGTAGCATCAATACATGAAAAATGACCCATACGTACTGATAGGCTGATAAGATAAGTCATCCATACTGCCTGGAAGGACCAAGGACTGTCCAGACTGGTCCGTCAGGCAATGAAAAATCGACCGATACATACTTATAGGCTGATAATATCAGCCTTAACCGTACTGAATGGAAGGATTTAACTAACGGACCATGGACTGTCTGGACTGGTCCCATCAGTACATGAAAAATGACCCATACATACTGATAGGCTGATACGATTACCCATCCATACTGCCTGGAAGAACCAAGGACTTTCAAGACTGGTCCATCAGGCCATTAAAAATCAACCAACACAGACTGATAGGCTGATATGATCAGCCTTATCCGTACTGAATGGAAGGATTTACCTCAACGGACCATGGACTGTCCAGACTGGTCCCATCAGTACATGAAAAATAATTCATACATACTGATAGGCTGATACGATCAGCCATCCGTACTGCCTGGAAGGAGAAAAAACTGTCCACTCTGGTCAATTAGGCAATAACTCAACAGACCATCGACTGTCTAGAATGGTCCCATCAGTACATGAAAAATGACCCATACGTTCTGATAGGCTGATACAATCAGGAATCCGTACTGCCTGGATGGACCAAGGACTGTCCAGACTAGTCCATCAGGCCATGAAAAATCAATCTATACATACTGATATGCTGATATGATCAGCCTTAACCGTACTGAATTAAAGGATTTAACTCAACAGATCATGGACTGTCCGGACTAGTCGCATCAGTACATGAAAAATGACCCATACGTACTGATAGGTTGATACAATCAGCCATCCTTACTGCCTGGATCTACCAAGGACTCTCCAGACTGGTTCATCAGGCCATGAAAAATTGCCCATACGTACTGATAGGCTGATATGATAAGCCTTAACCGCACTGAATGGAAGGATTTAACTCAACAGACCATGGACTGTCTAGACTTGTCCCATCAGTACATGAAAAGTGACCCATACGTTCTAATAGGCTGATACAATCAGCGATCCGTACTGCCTGGATGGACCAAGGACTGTCCAGACTAGTTCATCAGGCCATGAAAAATCAACCCATACATACTGATATGCTGATATGATCATCCTTAACCGTACTGAATTAAAGGATTTAACTGAACGGATCATGGACTGTCCGGTCTAGTCGCATCAATACATGAAAAATGACCCATACATACTGATAGGCTAATACGATCATCCATCCGTACTGCCTGGAAGGACCAAGGACTGTCCAGACTGGTCCATAAGGCCATGAAAAATCAGCCCATACGTACAGTTAGGTTGATATGATCAGCATTATCCGTACTGAATGGAAGGATTTAACTCAATGCACCATGACTTTCCGAACTGGTCCTATCAGTACATGAAAACTGACGCATACGTAGTGATAGGCTGATACAATCAGCCATCCGTACTGCCTGAAAGAATCAAGGACTGTCCAGACTGGTCCACTAGGCCATGAAAAATTGACCTATACGTACTGATAGGCTAATATGACCAGCATTATCCTACTGAAATGGAAGGATATAACTCAACGGACCATGGACTGTCCGGAATGGTCCCATCAGTACAAGAAAATGAGCCATACGTACTGATAGGCTGATACGATCAGCCATCCATACTGCCTGGCAAGACCAAGGACTGTCCAGACTGGTCCATAAGGCCATAAACAATCGACCAATACGTACTGATAGGCTGATATGATCAAAATTATCCGAATCGAATGGAAGGATATAGCTCAACTTCCCATGGACTGTTCGGACTGGCCCATCAGTACAAGAAAAATGAACCAGACTTACTGATAGGCTGATATGATCAGCCATCCATACTGCCTGGAAGGACCAAGGACTGTCCAGAATAGTCCATCAGGCCATGAAAAATCATCCCACACGTACTGATAGGCTGATATGATCAGCCTTATCCGCACTGAATGGAAGGATCTTTATTCGTTTTGAATGGAAGGATTTAACCCAACGGACCAGGGACAGTCAGGACATGTCCCATCAGTACATGAAAAATGACCCATACGTACTGATAGGCTGATATGATCAACCATCCGTACTGCCTGGCAAGACCAAGGACTGTCCAGACTGGTCCATAAGGCCATAAACAATAGACCAATACATATTGATAGGCTGATATGATCAGCCTTCTCCGTACTGAATGGAAGGATATAGCTTAACTTACCATTGACTATTCGGACTGATAGGCTGAAATGATCAGCCATCCATACTGCCTGGAAGGACCAAGGACTGTCCAGACATGTCCATCAGGCCATGAAAAATCTTCGCACCATACCGATAGGCTGATATGATCAGCCGTATCCGCACTGAATGGAAGGATTTAACTCAACAGACGATGGACTGTCTAGACTTGTCCCATCAGTACATAAAAAATGACCCATACGTTCTGATAGGCTGATACAATAAGCAATCCGAACTGCCTGGATGGACCAAGGACTGTCCAGACTAGTCCATCAGGCCATGAAAAATCAACCAATACATACTGATAGGCTGATATGATCAGCCTTAACCGTACTGAATGGAGGGATTTAACTCAACAGACCATGGACTGTCTAGACTAGTCCCATCAGTACATGAAAAGTGACCCATACGTTCTGATAGGCTGATACAACCAGCAATCCGTACTGCATGGATGGACCAAGGACTGTCCAGACTAGTCCATCAGGCCATGAAAAATTAACCCATACATACTGATATGCTGATATGACCAGCCTTAACCGTACTAAATTAAAGGATTTAACACAACGGATCATGGCTGTCCGGACTAGTCGCATCACTACATGAAAAATGACCCATACGTAGTGATAGGCTAATACGATCAGCCACCTGTACGGCCTGGAAGAACCAAGGACTGTCCAGACTGGTCCACTAGGCCATGAAAAATTGACCCATACGTGCTGATAGGTTGATATGACCAGCAATATCCATACTGAATGGAAGGATCTAACTAAACGGACCATGGACTCGGACTGGTCCCATTAGTACAAGTAAATGACCCATACGTACTGATAGGCTGATACGATCAGCCATCCGTACTGCCTGGATGGACCAAGGACTGTCCAGACCTATCCATCAAGCCATGAAAACTCGACCAATACGTACTGATAGGCTGATACGATCAGCCTTAATCGTACTGAATGGAAGGATTTTAACTCAAGGGACAATGGACTGTCCAGACTGGTCCCATCAGTACATGAAAAATGACCCATACGTACTGATACGTTGATACAATTAGCCATCCGTATTGCCTGGATGGACCAAAGACTCTCCAGACTGGTTCATCAGGCCATAAACAATCGAACAATACGTATTGATAGGTTGATATGATCAGCCTTATCCGTTCTGAATGGAAGGATATAGCTCAACAGACCATGGACTGTTCGGACTGGTCCCATCAGTACATGAAAAATGACTTATACTTACTGATAGGCTGATACGATCAGCAAGCCATACTGCCTGGAAGGACCAAGGACTGTCCAGACTGGTCCATCAGGCCATAAAAAATCGACCCATACATTCTGATCGGCTGATATGATCAGCCTTATCCGTACTGAATGGAAGGATTTAACTCAACGGACAACGGACTGTCAAGACTGGTCCCAACAGTACATGAAAAATGACCCATACATACTGATAGGTTGATACAATTAGCCATCCGTACTGCCTGTATGGACCAAGGACTCTCCTGACTGGTTCATCAGGCCATGAAAAATTGCCCATACGTATTGATAGGCTGATATGACCAGCCTTAACCGTATTGAATGGAAGGATTTAACTCAACAGACCATCGACTGTCTAGAATGGTCCCATCAGTACATGAAAAATGACCCATACGTTCTGATAGGCTGATACAATCAGCAATCCGTACTGCATGGATGGACCAAGGACTGTCCAGACTAGTCCATCCGGCCATGAAAAATCAACCTATACATACTGATATGCTGATATGATCAGCCTTAACGGTACTGAATTAAAGGATTTAACTAAACGGATCATGGACTGTCTGGTCTAGTCGCATCAATACATGAAAAATGACCCATACATACTGATAGGCTAATACGATCAGCCATCCGTACTGCCTCGAAGGACCAAGGACTGTCCAGACTGGTCCATAAGGCCATGAAAAATCAGCCCATATGTACTGATAGGCTGATATGATCAGCCTTATCCGTACTGAATGGAAGGATTTAACTCAATGCACCATGACTTTCCGGACTGGTCCCATCAGTACATGAAAACTGACCCCTACGTAGTGATAGGCTGATACAATCAGCCATCCGTACTGCCTGAAAGAATCAAGGACTGTCCAGACTGGTCCACTAGGCCATGAAAAATTGACCTATACGTACTNTTCCGGACTGGTCCCATCAGTACATGAAAACTGACCCCTACGTAGTGATAGGCTGATACAATCAGCCATCCGTACTGCCTGAAAGAATCAAGGACTGTCCAGACTGGTCCACTAGGCCATGAAAAATTGACCTATACGTACTGATAGGCTAATATGACCAGCATTATCCGTACTGAATGGAAGGATATAACTCAACGGAACATGGACTGTCCGGACTGGTCCCATCAGTACAAGAAACTGACCCAAATGTACTGATAGGCTGATACGATCAGCCATCCGTACTGCCTGGATGGACCAAGGACTCTCCGGACTGGTCCATGAGGCCATGAAAAATCAACCCATAGGTACTGATATGCTTATATGATTATCCTTATTTGTACTGAATGGAAGGATTTAACTCAACGGACCATGAACAGTCTTGACTGGTCCCATCAGTACATGAAAAATGACCCATATGTACTGATAGGCTGATACGATCAGCCATCCGTACTACCTTGCATGACCGAGGATTGTCCAGACTGTCCATAAGGCCATAAACAAATGACCAATACGTACTGATATGCTGATATGATAAGCCTTATCTGTATTGAATGGAAGGATATAGCTCAACAGACCATGGAATGTTCGGACTGGACCCATCAGTACTTGAAAAATGACCCATACTTACTGATAGGCTGATACGATCAGCCATCTGTACTGCCTGGAAGAACCACAGTCTGTCCAAACTGGTCCATCAGGCCATGAAAATCTTCCCACACGTACTGATAGGCTGATATGAACAGCCTTATCCGCACCGAATGGAAGGATTTAACTCAACAGGCCATGGACTGTCCAGACTGGTCCCATCAATACATGAAAAATGACCAATACGTATTGATAGGCTGATATCCAGGCACTACGGATCGCTGATTGTATCATCCTATCAGAACGTATGGGTCACTTTTCATGTATTGATGGGACCAGTCTAGACAGTCCATGGTCTGTTGAGGTAAATCCTTCCATTCAGTATGGTTAAGGCTTATCATATCAGCCTATCAGTACGTATGGGCAATTTTTCATGGCCTGATGAACCAGTCTGGAGAGTCCTTGGTAGATCCAGGCAGTAAGGATGGCTGATTTTATCAACCTATCAGTACGTATGGGTCATATTTCATGTACTGATGCGACTAGTCCGGACAGTCCATGATCTGTTGAGTTAAATCCTTTAATTCAGTACGGTTAAGGCTGATCATATCAGCATATCAGTATGTATAGGTTGATTTTTCATGGCCTGATGGACTAGTCTGGACAGTCCTTGGTCCATCCAGGCAGTACGGATTGCTGATTGTATCAGTCTATCAGAACGTATGGGTCATTTTTCATGTACTGATGGGACCATTCTAGACAGTCGATGGTCTGTTGAGTTAAATCCTTCCATTCAATACGGTTAAGGCTTGTCATATCAGCCTATCAGTACGTATGGGCAATTTTTCATGGCCTGATGAACCAGTCAGGAGAGTCCTTGGTCCATACAGGCAGTACGGATGGCTAATTGTATCAACCTATCAGTATGTATGGGTCATTTTTCATGTACTGTTGGGACCAGTCTTGACAGTCCGTGGTCCGTTGAGTTAAATCCTTCCATTCAGTACGGATAAGGCTGATCATATCAGCCGATCAGAATGTATGGGTCGATTTTTTATGGCCCGATGGACCAGTCTGGACAGTCCTTCTTCTTCCAGGTAGTACGGATGGCTGATCGTATCAGTCTATCAGTACGTATGGGTCATTTTTCGTGTACTGATGGGACCAGTCCGGACAGTCCATGGTCCGTTGAGTTAAATCCTTCCATTCAGTACGGTTAAGACTGATCATATCAGCCTATCAATACTTATGGGTCGATTTTTCATGGCCTGATGGACAGGTCTGGATAGTCCTTGGTCCATCCAGGAAGTACGGATGGCTGATCATATCAGCATATCAGTACGTGTGGGTTGATTTTTCATGGCCTCATGGACAAGTCTGGAGAGTCCTTGGTCCATACAGGAAGTACGGATGGCTAATTGTATCAACCTATCAGTACGTATTGGTCATTTTTCATGTACTGATGGGACCAGTCCGGACAGTCAATGGTCCGTTGAGTTAAATCCTTCCATTCAGTGCGGATAAGGCTGATCATATCAGCCTATCAGTACGTGTGGGAGGATTTTTCATAGTCAGATGGACCATTCTGGACAGTCCTTGGTCCTTCCAGGCAGTACGGATGGCTGATCGTATCAGCCTATCAGTAAGTATGGGTCATTTTTCATGTACTGATGGGACCAGTCTGAACAGTCCATGGTCTGTTGAGCTATATCCTTCCATTCAGAACCGTTAAGGCTGATCATATTAGCCTATCAGTACGTATTGGTCGATTGTTTATGGCCTGATGAACCAGTCTGGAGAGTCCTTGGTCCATCCAGGCAGTACGGATGGCTAATTGTATCAACCTATCAGTACGTATGGGTCATTTTTCATGTACTGATCGGACCAGTCCGGATAGTCCATGGTCCGTTGAGTTAAATCTTTTCATTCAGTACGGTTAAGGCTGATCAAATCAGCCTATCAGTACGTATTGGTCGATTTTTCATGGCCTGATGGACAGGTCTGCACAGTCCTTGGTCCATCCAGGCCGTACGGATGGCAAATCTTATCAGCCTATCAGTACTGGCTGGAAGAACCAAGGACTCTCCAGACTAGTTCATCAGGCCATGAAAAATCAACCCATACATACTGATATGCTGATATGATCAGCCTTAACCGTACTGAATTAAAGGATTTAACTCAACGGATCATGGACTCTCCGGTCTAGTCGCATCAATACATGAAAAATGACCCATAAATACTGATAGGCTAATACGACCATCCATTCGTACTGCCTGGAAGGACCAAGGACTGTCCAGACTGGTCCATAAGGCCACGAAAAATTAGCCCATACGTACTGATAAGTTGATATGATCAGCCTTATCCGTACTGAATGGAAGGATTTAACTCATTGCACCATGACTTTCCGAACTGGTCCCATCAGTACATGAAAACTGACCCATACGTAATGATAGGCTGATACAATCAGCCATCCGTACTGCCTGAAAGAATCAAGGACTGTCCAGACTATTCCACTAGGCCATGAAAAATTGACCTATACGTACTGATAGGCTAATATGACCAGCATTATCCGTACTGAATGGAAGGATATAACTCAACGGACCAAGGACTGTCCGGACTGGTCCTATCAGTACAAGAAAATGACCCATACGTACTGATAGGCTGATACGATCAGCCATCCGTACTGCCTGGATGGACCAAGGACTCTCCAGACTGGTCCATGAGGCCATGAAAAATCAACCCATACGTACTGAGAGGCTGATACGATCAGCCATCCGTACTGCCTGGATGGACCAAGGACTCTCTAGACTGGTCCATGAGGCCATGAAAAATCAACCCATACGTACTGATATGCTGATATGATTATCCTTATTCATACTGAATGGAAGGGTTTAACTCAACGGACCATGGACAGTCTGGACTGGTCCCATCAGTACATGAAAAATTACCCATACGTACTGATAGGCCCATACGATCAGCCATCCATACTGCCTGGCAAGACCAAGGACTGTCCAGACTGGTCCATAAGGCCATAAACAATCGACCAATACGTACTGATAGGCTGATATGAACAAAATTATCCAAACCGAATGGAAGGATATAGCTCAACTTACCATGGACTGTTCGGACTGGTCCCATCAGTACATGAAAAATGAACCATACTTACTGATAGGCTGATATGATCAGCCATCCATACTGCCTGGAAGGACCAAGGACTGTCCAGACTAGTCCATCAGGCCATGAAAAATCATCCCACACGTACTGATAGGCTTATATGATCAGCCTTATCCGCTCTGAATGGAAGGATCCTTATTCGTTTTGAATGGAAGGATTTAACCCAACGGACCATGGACAGTCAGGACATGTCCCATCAGTACATGAAAAATGACCCATACGTGCTGATAGGCTGATATGATCAACCTTCCGTACTGCCTGGCAAGACCAAGGACTGTCCAGACTGGTCCATAAGGCCATAAACAATCGACCAATACGTACTGATAGGCTGATATGATCAGCCTTATCCGTACTGAATGGAAGGATATAGCTTAACTTACCATTGACTGTTCGGACTGGTTCCATCAGTACATGAAAAATGACCCATACTTACTGATAGGCTGATATGATCAGCCGTATCCGCACTGAATGGAAGGATTTAACTCAACAGACGATGGACTGTCTAGACTTGTCCCATCAGTACATGAAAAATGACCCATATGTTCTGATAGGCTGATACAATCAGCAATCCAAACTGCCTGGATGGACCAATGACTGTCCAAACTAGTCCATCAGGCCATGAAAAATCAACCAATACATACTGATAGGCTGATATGATCAGCCTTAACCGTACTGAATGGAAGGATTTAACTCAACAGACCATGGACTGTCTAGACTGGTCCCATCAGTACATGAAAAGTGACCCATACCTTTTGATAGGCTGATACAATCAGCAATCCGTACTGCCTGGATGGACCAAGGACTGTCCAGACTAGTCCATCAGGCCATGAAAAATCAACCCATACATACTGATATGCTTATATGACCAGCCTTAACCGTACTAAATTAAAGGATTTAACACAACGGATCATGGACTGTCCGGACTAGTCGCATCACTACATGAAAAATGACCCATACGTACTGATAGGCTAATACGATCAGCCATCCGTACTACCTGTAAGGACCAAGGACTTTCCAGACTGGTCCATAAGGCCATGAAAAATCAACCCATACGTACTGATAGGCTTATATGATCAGCCTTATCCGTGCTGAATGGAAGGATTTAACTCAATGGACCATGAAATTTCCGGACTGGTCCCATCAGCACATGAAAACTTACCCATACGTAGTGATAGGCTAATACGATCAGCCACCTGTACTGCCTGGAAGAACCAAGGACTGTCCAGACTGGTCCACTAGGCCATGAAAAATTGACCCATACGTACTGATAGGTTGATATGACCAGCAATATCCATACTGAATGGAAGGATCTAACTAAACTGGTCCCATTAGTACAAGAAAATGACCCATACGTACTGATAGGCTGATACGATCAGCCATCCGTACTGCCTGGATGGACCAAGGACTGTCCAGACCTATCCATCAAGCCATGAAAACTCGACCAATACGTACTGATAGGCTGATACGATCAGCCTTAACCGTACTGAATGGAAGGATTTAACTCAACGGACAATGGACTGTCCAGACTGGTCCCATCAGTACATGAAAAATGACCCATACGTACTGATAGGTTGAAACAATTAGCCATCCGTATTGCCTGGATGGACCAAAGACTCTCCAGCCTGGTTCATCAGGCCATAAACAATCGACCAATACGTATTGATAGGTTGATATGATCAGCCTTATCTGTTCTGAATGGAAGGATATAGCTCAACAGACCATGGACTGTTCGGACTGGTCCCATCAGTACATGAAAAATGACTTATACTTACTGATAGGCTGATACGATCAGCCATCCATACTGCCTGGAAGGACCAAGGCCTGTCCAGACTGGTCCATCAGGCCATGAAAAATCGTCCCACACGTACTGATAGGCTAATATGATCAGCCCTATCCGCACTGAAATGAGGGATTTAACTCAACAGACCATGGACTGTCCAGACTGGTCCCATCAATACATGAAAAATGACCCATACATACTGATAGGCTGATAAGATCTGCCATCCGTACGGCCTGGATGGACCAAGGACTATCCAGACTTGTCCATCAGGCCATGAAAAATCGACCAATATGTACTGATAGGCTGATATGATCAGCCTTAACCGTACTGAATGGAAGGATTTAACTTAACGGACCATCGACTGTCCAGACTGGTTCCATCAGTACATGAAAAATGACCCATACGTACTGATAGGTTAATACTTTTAGCCATCCGTACTGCCTGGATGGACCAAGGACTCTCCAGATTGGTTCATCAGGCCATAAACAATCGACCAATACGAACTGATAGGCTGATATGATCAGCCTTATCCGTTTTGATTGGAAGGATATAGCTAAACAGACCATGGACTGTTCTGACTGGTCCCATCAGTACATGAAAAATAACCCATACGTACTGATAGGCCGATACGAACCGCCATCCGTACTACCTGGAAGGAGCAAGGACTGTCCAGACTAGTCCATCAGGGCATGAAAAATCAACCCATACATACTGATAGGCTGATATAATCAGCCTTAACCATACTGAATGGAAGGATTTAACTCAACAGAGCATGGACTGTCTAGACTGGTCCTATCAGTACATGAAAAATGACCCATACGTTCTGATAGGGTGATACAATCAGCAATCCGTACTGCCTGGATGGACCAAGGACTGTCCAGACTGGTCCATAAGGCCATGAAAAATTAACCCATACGTACTAATAGGATGATATGATCAGCCTTATCCGTACTGAATGGAAGGATTTAACTCAATGGACCATGGACTTTCCGGACTGGTCCCATCAGTACATGAAAACTGACCCATACGTAGTGATAGGCTGATACGATCAGCCATCCGTACTGCCTGGAAGAACCAAGGACTGTCTAGACTGGTCCACTAGGCCATGAAAAATTGACCCATACGTACTGATAGGCTGATATGACCAGCATTATACGTACTGAATGGAAGGATATAACTCAACAGACCATGGACTGTTCGGACAGGTCCCATCAGTACCAGAAAATGACCCATACGTAGTGATAGGCTGATACGATCAGCCATCTGTACTGCCTGGATGGACCAGGGACTCTCCAGACTGATCCATGAAAAATCAACCCATACGTACTGATATTCTGATATGATAAGCCTTATCAGTACTGAATGGAAGGATATAGCTCAACTTACCATGGACTGTTCGGACTGGTCCCATCAGTACATGAAAATGACCCATACTTATTGATAGACTGATATGATCAGCCATCCATACTGCCTGGAAGGACAAAGGACTGTCCAGACTGGTCCATCAGGCCATGAAAAATCGTCCCACGCGTACTGATAGGCTGATATGATCAGCCTTATCCCCACTGAATGGAAGGATTTAACTCAACAGGCCATGGACTGTCAAGACTGGTCCCGTCAATACATGAAAAATGACCCATATGTACTGATAGGCTGATAAGATCTGCCATCCGAACGGCCTGGATGGACCAAGGACTGTCCAGACCTGTCCATAAGGCCATGAAAAATTGACCAATACGTACTGATAGGCTGATATGATCAGCCTTATCCGTTCTGAATGGAAGGATATAGCTCAACAGACCATGGACTGTTCGGACTGGTCCCATCAGTACATGAAAAATGACCTATACTTACTGATAAGCTGATATGATCAGCCATCCATACTGCCTAGAAGGACCAAGGACTGTCCAGACTGGTCCATCAGGCCATGAAAAATCGTCCCACATGTACTGATGGGCTGATATGATCAGCCTTATCCGCACTGAATGGAAGGATTTAACACAACAGACCATGGCTTGTCGAGACTGGTCCCATCAATATATGAAAAATGACCCATACGTACTGATAGACTGATACGATCAGCCATCCGTACTGCCTGGAAGGACAAAGGACTGTCCAGACTGGTCCATCAGGTCATGAAAAATTGACCCACACGTACTGATAGGCTGATATGATCATCCTTATCCATATTGAATGGAAGGTTATATGTCATGTCCCTGATTCTAGATAAGGCCTTCGGGCACAGCCATGGTGCGAGGAGACGCACCAGTCAAGTCACATGACCTAAAGACAAGCGTATCATGGCTGGGAC
>MU108445.1:2570-27209 GCA_012274485.2 Sinapis alba
AATGAGTCACCACATACAAGAATCAAGTGGAATAGTTAACAAGAAAGAGCGAACAAAAATATTCGAAGACAATTCGGCTTGTGTTGCTCAACTCAAAGAAGGCTATATCAAGAGCGACAGAACAAAGCACATTCCTCCAAGATTTTTCTCATACATACGGGAGCTCGAGAAAAATAAAGAAGTGGATATCGAATATGTACGGTCATGCGACAATCCGGCTGACTTATTTACGAAGGCTCTTCCCACTACAACATTCCGAAAACACGTCTACGGTATCGGAATGCGGCATTTGCGTGACCTATAAAGAAAAAGCTATATCCATTATTCTCAGGGGGAGATTACGTCAATGTACTCTTTTTTCCCTTGTCATGGTTTTTATCCCATCGGGTTTTTCCATGACTAGGTTTTTAATGAGGCATTACGTAATACAAAATGGATAATCAAGGGGGAGTGTTAGAAGATAAATATAAAGAAAGGATGATTATCCATAATTATTAGTATATATATATTTCAAGTCGGTTAAACTAACCGACTCCCTCCCCTATATATAGATCATTTGATCATTTGTAAGAAAGGTGAACGAAAGATAATAAAATCTTTTACTTTCTTACTCTCCACTTTCACGTTTCTTCTCCAGCTTTATACACTCACATATATAAAGATAATAATATATATATCTCACTTTTATTTATTTAAAACGAAAACAAAGTTGTAGTGAAATTTTACAAAACTATTACATTCATATGCATCGAGGTGGTCAACTTGTCGGCGAAACCTGTTCTGGAATTTCATTTGTCATGTGGAAAGTTTGGTTTGAGTTTCGGCTTGGACAACTAATATTATAGCAGTTTAGTAATATGCTATTTAGATATCCACTGCATTGATTATAACTTCGGTTTAGGTGGTTTATTAGTTATTTGGAGAAAAATATACTTCCTCCGTTTCAAATTAGATGTCGTTCTGGAGTAGAATTTTTGTTTCAAAATAAGTGTCGTTTTCGGTTTTCAATGCAAAATTTATTGGTATATCTCTACTCTATTTTTCTACTGATTGATATATGATTAAGTGTATTGGTAATATTGTTTTTTATTTTGAAAATATGTAAAATTAAATGTTTCCTTAATCTGTGTGCATAAACGTAGAACGACAACTAATATGAAACGGAGGGAGTACACCAAAACATTAAGTACGTTCTTCTTGAAACTAACTGAATCAACCAAAAAGAAATATCAAAAAGATATTAGACCTAAATGATTGGGTAACCATTCAGCTTTGGGTTATCATGTATTCCAAATGTTTGAGTATTTTAGTATTGGGAACTAGAATATGTTCATGTATTTTTATATATTCAATCGGATTATATATTTTAGTTCAAGTTTGGTTATTTTGAATCGAGTTCATGTGTTTAGAAATTAAAAATAAATTTATCATTACTAAAAATTTTAATTTTCAAGTAATTTTCTAATTTTTAATAGGTTAAAATTAATATATTTGTAAATACAATTAGAAAATAAAAATATTAATTTGATTATTATTTTGAAATTATGATATAATTTTTATTAAGATATGAAACAAAAAAAAAGTATTTTAAG
This sequence comes from Sinapis alba, assembly GCA_012274485.2. Taxonomy (NCBI): domain Eukaryota; kingdom Viridiplantae; phylum Streptophyta; class Magnoliopsida; order Brassicales; family Brassicaceae; genus Sinapis; species Sinapis alba. The sequence goes on from MU108445.1 coordinate 4,163, forward strand.
TGAATAACAAATTATTTTGTCTATAATTTTATGTATATTATTTAATCTTGAGTAATGTATAATATTAATATAAATATTTTGAATAAAATAAAAGAAGAAAATTATAAATATAATGTTAATTATATATATGTTTGGTTATTTTCGGTTATCCATTCAAGTTCAAGTATTATCTTGTTTAGGTTCATATATTTAATTTTTATTAATTTAATATTTGTTTGGATATTTATTTTTTATTTTTTGGATTTCGGTTCACGTTCGTCGGTCAGATTGAAATATAGGTTTAGATTTTGAATTAAATGTCCAGCCCTAAGAAGTACTTTTATATATAAGAAAATATTTGATTTAAAATTAGAAAAATAGCTTCTCCCAGTTCTAATTGATGAAATGCCTTTGATTGATATTACTTTGAACTAATTTGGTAACTGTACTTGTTGGATATGTAGTTAATTCCATGGGATGATTTAATGCACTCTGTAATAAGTAGATGGATTACCTTTTCAAGCCAATAAATTTCTGGACGATAGCTGTGAAGGATCAAAATAAAGAGGCTGAGTAAGCAATTTAGAGATAATATAAGTGGTGATGTAAATGGCAGACTTAAGTCATTTTCAACTCTAACATTCTTTATGGAGTGCTTAATTTTTATTTTTACTTTCATTTTTTGTTTTTTTAAAAAATTAATAAACGGACCAAGTGCAGGTTGTCATATATTAGTGGGACCCGCAAACAATGAAAACACCAGCTCTTAAATAAACATCATAAACAAAGATGCTTATTTTTGTGTAGAATTCATTCACTATTAAATTAATTTCTCTCTAAGCACTTTCTTAAGTACTCCTTAATCATGCTCTTAGCATCGGGTGAGAATAAAAAGGAGGGAAAAAATCTGGTTGGTTGAGATTGAGATTCTGGATGACCTTAACATGAAGCGTGTGGGTCCCTTCAGAGGAAAAGCTGTCGCCGCAGTTACTTATGTTTCACACGTGTCTTGCATAACCAAAATTCATTATTGCCCACTACACTTTTTCTTTTGACAAATAGTTTTTAACTTTTATCAAAATGCCCCCAAAAAAGAAAAAAGTAGATACAGATAGAAAGAAAAAGTTAGAAAGGGAAGAAATTTGGTTAGATAGTGAATTACTGTTTTCTTTACAATTTTTCTTTTATATTCTTTTGTGTTCTGGATTTATATACATATATTAATAAAATACCTAATTTTATATATTTCTAAAATAAAAATATAATTATCTATACACTCTACTATATATTGATCAATAGAAAAATGAATGAAATTTTTTTTGAATAAATTTTATATTAAAATTATAAAACAACAATTATGAAATTTCACTTTCACTTATGTATCCTTTCAACCTTTATAATTTTTTAGTGTGCGAATCCCGTGCAATTGAGATTTTCTAGTTGAATTCATTCACTAAACCCCGGGAATTTTGTGGATTTAGGGGTACAAGAAGAGGAACACCTTTTGCTGGTTTGGGGTGCTTCGAGACTACGTTGATTTACCGAAGTGTTTTAATTTTGATATATATAATTTATTTTATTAACTTGAATCGAATTACATCATTTAGTTCTGCAGATATCTTTGTTTGTATAGTTTCTCTTCTCTAATCTTTTATATATAAAGAATATTAAATATTTAATATAGATTTCAGGGTAATATTATTTAATAAAACTTATTTAATCATTTTAATTCTGGTATATTATATAGGTGATACCAAAACTTTTTAGTATTATTTTGTAAAATTTATCATATTTTAATTTGATTATTATTACTATAAAGATTAGGTAAAATATCCAGTAAAATATTTACACCTGAAAAACTAATTTGAAATCGACTTGAAAACTAGAATACTGAAATTTATTGGGTTCAGCATAAATATTTGAAAATTCTTTTTTCAAAATCCAAAAATTAAAACTAAATCCCACCAGTAGCGTAAATCGAATAAGTATTCAAATATATATGAGACAAAAACACAAAATGTTTTTTTATTATTTTTATATTCTTTCTGTTTTTTATATATGATGTTTGAAAGAATTTTTTTTTTTCAAATTATATGATATTTTTAATTTCTGATTAAAATTATTAATATTTATTGTTTAATGTTATATACTATATTTTATAATTATTAAAATACAATTATATGGATAATTAATGATGTTTATGTTAGAAAAAATGTAAAAAATAAATAATTTACGTGAATTTTTTTATAACATCATGTAATAAAAAATTGAAGAAGAATAGTTTTAAAAAGAGGAAATGTGGGCGCCACCGTCACTGATTCTGTCTTTTGAAAAGGATTACTCGCGCTGCTTGCAGTCGGTGCCGCCTCCCCTCTATTAATTTTCTTTGTTAATAAATTTTGTGAAATAACAAGATGCAGCCACGTGGATAAGAACTAGAAGCTAACCGTTGGATCTACACGCGAATCACGAAGGGATAGTATTTGTCCATTTTGATTGCATTGTTGGAGACAAGAATCAAATCAAAGCTCTCGTCTCTGCCTCTAATTATGAAGCCGGTTTTCTCCTCTCAAACTCTTTTAGGTCGTCGTTTTACATCTAGTAGGAGTAGCACTCTTTTCTTGTCATCATTGCAATTCACCTTACAACAACCCCTATCTTTTTTCAACGCATGCCAGCATCATATACCTCTTTAAAATCGCAGCATCACTACTCTTGGAAGATTAAATATCAATTTGTCCTACGACCTTTCTAATTTCACTCTATTTTTTAATCTACAAAAATTAAAGTAAAAACAAGCAAATTTTATATTTTATTTTCCGCTTTTATTTTTTTTATCTAAAAACTTTTTTATTCAATACTGTCTATCAAAAATAATAACATAACTACTGATATAATATAACACATCAAACAAAATGTGATAACCATTACAATAGAATTAGAGCAAACAAATATATCTCTGATCACAAAAATAAATAAAAAATCATCAGAAACTTAGAGAAAAATAACTAAAATAAAATCATAGTACTAAGAAATAAAGAAAAAATACTATTTTAAAAAAATTGAGCACCGGTATGAAGTATTTCAAAAGCTACTGACGCATATTTACAAAAGAGTATCTTCTTTTTCTTCTATTTTATAATAATACATAAGAATTGAAAAATAAATATAATTATAACGTATAAAAATGAACAATAATATAGTGTAGTTTGCTTATAATGTATTTATAACAATTTATAATGTTTATCATAAAATCTCTTTGTTTAATTTAAGTTTCTTATATATTATTTTGTTAAACCTTGTAATAATATTTGTAAATGTTAAAATACTTTGACTGAATATATTTATCAAAAAATAATAAATTTATATTATTTCAAATAATTTTCTTATGTATAAACTGATCTGCTAATAGTTCACTTAATCATTTTTATTTTATTTTGTTTTGTATATTATATCATGAATAGACAATAAATGCAAATAGAAGTGTATGACTATCTGTTTAGTTTTGTATATTATTTTCTTTTATTTTTCTGTGTCATATTAATAATTTAAATATCATTTTAATTTTTAAATTTTATTTGTTATAAATATTATTTTTAAATTTTAATGCATTTATTAAATAAAATTTCATTTTTTCCTTATTATTAAAAGTAATGAATTGTTAGAAAAAAATCAGAAATTATTAAGTTCCTTAAGCTATGACTATATAGCATTTTTAGTGTAAATCATAAAGATGAAAATCTAATTACTGCTAGTTTCGCTAAAACCTACTAATCAAGTCAACCTATGATTTACTTTATCTATTTGATTACTGTTCAAATAAAGAAAACCACATACTTATTATTATTACTCCCTCCGTATATAAATATTTGATTTTTATCTTTCTATCTTGTATACAAAAGTTTCGAGGATATAAATAATCCATTTGACCTTTACAATTAAAACATAAAATTTAAAATGGTGAAATTTAATTGATAAAACTAAAAATAATAATTAATTTGATTTTGAAAGAGTATAAGACTATATTAATTTGATTTTCTTCCTTTTCCTCTCATTTTTATCTTTTATATTCTCTTATTTACTTCAAATATACTTTCAATCAAAAAATTTATTTGTATGCAAAAATCTTAAAACTGACATTTATTATAAAAGGGAAGGAGTACCAAATTTGTAATTGAATAACAAAAAGAAAAGTTACAGAAGAGAAACAACATGGTGAAAACCAAGTCGCAAAAAAGCACACAACAAAAGTTCAGATCTCCGGTTATGTACATGACGATCCATGTCAGCTAAAATTATAGTTTTCTCCCCTCGATTAATATACATTTTCTTCTTAAAACCGATAATAATTATTTTACGGTGAGAGTAAAAAAAAACTACGTGAAATTATTCTCCCAGCTGCAAAGCAAAATATGCATGCGCCAATGAAACGACACCGCCCAAAGCTTAGACCTGTTCCGCCGGAGGAAGCAAGTTCAAATCTAAATCTAACGGCTGAGATCTCTTATCCATCCCACCTTCGAAATCGACGACCGATGACGAATCAGAGTCGCTCTGGGCCCCACAAACCAGCTTCGCCGTCACATGCATCACCGGCGACCTAAACGCCGAAGACACCGGAAGCTGACCACGACCTCCGTTACCGACCCCCATAAGGTCCAAAAGGTAGACAGGACGCGCCATCGGGATTTGGTAACACGCGCTGCCGCTTCGGAGACTAAGCTCAAGTTGCGGTGGAACAATCCCAGCAGCCGCCGGTGTAACTGCCGGCGGAGGAGAAGCGTAGTCGAGGGTGCTGCTCTGGCTAGGGCTCCGAGGGAAACCGCATCCACCGGAGGGCATCTTCTCATTCAGCTCAAGAAAATTCGGGAAATTAGTCTTCGCCTTGGCTCCACGGAAGTCACGCGCCGCCTTATCGTAAGCACGCGCCGCCTCCTCGGCGGTATCGAAGGTACCAAGCCAGACGCGAGTTTTCTTACCGGGATCTCGGATCTCGGCGGCGTAACGGCCCCAAGGACGCTTCCTTACACCTCTGTAACGAATCTCCTTGGCATTATTGCGGGTCGGGTTAGGAGTAACCGGGTCGGGTTTCAAACCCATCTTGGCCATAACGTAATAATCGGAGAGGGAGAGAAAAGGATGGCGTGTGATAATTGAAGGTGGAAGGAGAAGGAAGCTGTATTGTTTTATATAGAGATGAAGAGAGAGTAAAAGCGACGCTCCTTTTGGGGGGGAGGCTTTGTTGTGAACAGTCAAAGCCTGTAATGGTTTTAGCGGCTTCTCTTACAAAACATAAGCGGTTTTCGTGGTTTTCTTTTTAACCTCCACTTATCCTGTGCCACGTGTGTATGTGTGTTTGTTTCCTCATTCGAGGACTGTTTTTTTTTTTTTATCAACCTTTCATTTTGTGTTTTTCAATTTTACGACCAAGCTTTTTCATTCGTGTCTGCGTATATTTCAACACTTTGTTTAAACATTTAAATGCATTCCATCAAAATATAGACATACTCTTAAAATGCTTTAACTGAAAATATAAATCTTTTAGATATCATATTATCACTGTATCTTTTTATTTAATTGATGAATATTTAACATTGATGTAGTTAAACTATAATTGTTTTCGAATTTAAAACATTTTATGTAACAATGTAAATAGAAAGCAGATTTTACTGTGAAACATATTTAAATTTGTACGTTAAAATGTAAACCTATCTGATGTAATAAAAATGATACAAGGGTGATGCAGTATATTACGCATTTAAGTAGTGGAGATGCCTGGAGTTTGCTGCATGTTTTAATTTGTTAATTAAGCGAATTAATTTTTATATATTTTCTAAACAAAATATCATTAATTATTTAAATAACCATAATTCAATTAATTGTAAAATAGAATGTACTCTCTCCGTTTCGCAAAGAGTGTCGTTTTGACATTTTCACACAGATTAAAAAAATGAGTGAAATATAATTAAGTTGTCATTAATTATATCTATTTGACCAATAATATTTGAGATAAATAAAATTATTTATAAAATCAATGCAGTTTGCAATTAATTTATAGCTGAAAGTAAGTATAATTTGCATTGGAATTGTAAAGTGACACTTTTTGTGTAACAAGAAAAAAATGTTAGAATGACACTTATTATGAAACAGAAGGAGTATAATATTATTGATCACTAGACATTAAATGTTATTCCTTCCATTTAAAAATGTTTCATATTTTGCAAGTTCACACTTATTAAGAAAACATATCAAATTTTAGTTATCAATACATTAGTTTCCATAATTAACTATTCTCCACATCAAAAATTGAAAACATCATAGAATTTAGGATAATATATTTTTTTAAACCATTATATATAAAAAACGGAAAGAATATTCGTTATGTTTTAAAATACATGAAATTTTAAGCTAATGCACACTTGTTGAAAACATATTTCTTTATCTAAAATTATCTTTTAATTGTAAACTAAAATTATTTAACAAAATACAAATTAAAATAGAAAATATTGTTGGTTACACAATTTTTGTTAAAATTAAAAGTTGTATTAAAATATGACATCATCAATTTCAAAATAAAACTTACTAAAACAATATCTATTCTTTACATTTTTATGTATAATAAGCAATACTAAATAATTGAATTAAAATATAGGAATTTACTTATCATGAAATAGACCTCATGGAGAAAAAGAGATATTTATCATGCATATGTGTAAAACACTTTTGTTAACTCTATTATTTCTTAAAAGTAATGTTTATAACTACGTTGTTACATCATGAAAAGCTATCAAATATAATATATTTAATTTTATCAAAATATAGCATACATAAACAAGTAGAATAAAAGTTGGAAATAAATTAGCTTTGAAAAGCAGAAAATATTGATTTTGTATCTATATTAAATGTAAATTAAATTTGTATCAAAAATATATTATGTTGTGATTATAAGTTTTGGTAAAGTTAAATCAGCAATAATTTAATAATTTCATTTAATTCTCATAAAATATAATTTATTATGAATTAAACAATATAAATTTATAACATAAAAATTAATTTTGTTCAGTTATTAAAATAGAGAAATTCTCTTAGATAGCCCATTTTGGTTTGTTCTTCTCAAAAAATAGTTTTTAAGGAAAAAATGACTAAAATAGTTTTTTTTAGAAGCTAAATTTTTTATTTATATGTAATTATACCTTTAAAGTTAACTAATTTAGAGTTTAGAGTTAAGGGTGGGTTAGAATTTAGAGTTTAGAGTTAAGGGATGAGTTTGTGTATATGGTTTTAATTTTTTTTTAAAAATAAAAAATTGAAATTAAAAAAAAAAAAGATATTTGGCCATTTTATTTTTTAAGGCTATTTTTATGATAAAATTTTTAAAAAGATTATTTAAGAGAATTATCTAAAAAAGAATATGTAGAATGTAAATAATAATTTTAAAATTTCTCACGGCAACAGCTTGAGGACACGCGGCTCATAATCCGCGTTACCATGTCGCGCGTGAATCTCACTTCAAACACACATGTTGATGTCGCGCAAAAGAGCGTTTTGTGTGACTTCGACTCAGCTCCAATGCAAAGTTGAGTTTGACTGTTTTTTATTTATTTTTTCATAAATAAGTATAGCCGCCCCTCTGCCAAAAAATGTTTTTTAGAAATCAATTAGGCAATTAAGCCCACCATACCACCTAGTAAATAAAATACTCCCTCCGTTTCAAATTAGATGTCGTTTTGGAGTAGAATTTTTGTTTCAAAATAAGTATCGTTTTCGGTTTTCAATGCAAAATTTATTAGTAATATTCTTTATTCTATTTTTCTATTGGTTGATATATGGTTAGGTGTATTCAGGGCCGGCTTAACCAAATCAAGGGTCCTAGGGCGAAATCTTTTTTAACTCTTAAAATTTATATTTATTTAATGTTTTAAAAATAAATTAATAATATTTTATATATTTTGTGATGCAAATAGAATTTTTATATATTTGGACCCCTTTCAGTTCTATTAATTATTTTTTTTTATTTTTTTTTATTAAAAAATATGTATTTATAAAAAAATTGGGCCCCTTAACTCTTACTATACGGGGGACACGGACTTGGGCCCGGGGCGGTCGCATCTCTTGTCCCCCCTATTAAGCCGGCCCTGGGTGTATTGGTAATAGTGTTTTTATTTTGAAAATATGTAAAATTAAATGTTTCTTTAATCTGTGTGTATAAATCTAGAACGACAACTAATATGAAACGGAGGGAGTAATTAATAAAATTGATAGTCCTTTCGTTTTTTAATATAAATCATTTAAAAAAAAAGTTGTTCCAAATTATTTCCTCCATTTTGCAAAGAGTGTCGTTTTGAAGTTTTATTTTTGTTTCATAAAGAGTGTTGTTTTCTATTTTCAATGCATAATTTAATAATTTTATTTTCCAGTTTAATTTTCTATTGGTTGAAATATGGTTAGGTGTATGGGTAATGATGTTTTTATATGAAAAATATGTAAAATTAAATGTTTTCTTAATCCGTGTGCACAACTCTAAAACGACATTTATTATGAAACAGAGGGAGTATATGATATTTTTTGTTTTCTATGCAAAATTTATTAATAATTAATATTATATGACCAATAGTAATATATTTTCTATTTTATTATTGGTTGAATTAGGTTGAATACTTTTATCTAAAAAATATAAGAAATTAATTATATTCTTAATCTACGTGTCTAAGTGTAAAACGACTTATATTAAGAAACGGAAGAAGTATGTTTTTTTAAGTCTATGATGCCAGTTGTCAATATGAACACGTGGAGAATGATCCAGTAAAGAGACAAAGAAAGAGAATAGTGTATGTGTCGGCTAACCGAGATTCTAACGGCGGTGGGCCCGCCGTTTATTTTGTTTCTCTTGTTTATTGACGACGAAGACGTGTGACTAAGATTTCGAACACAAACGAGACCACTTACATTTTTTTAATATTAATAAAATTTATACAGCATTTACTTATATATTTTTTTGACTTAAATATAGTTATATATTATATGCTTTTATTAATATTAAAGCTATACTGCATTTATTTTAAATGGTACTAAACCATATTGTATCATACTACAATTAATAGTATGAAAACTTCTACATATATTTATATATTTATGTATTTATTCATTCTATTTCATATTAAATACTTTTTAGATTTGTATTTAAAACATCATTACTTATACATTTAATTATATTTCAACTAATAACAAAATAAATTGAAAAATAAAGTTAATAAATCATACATTAAAATGCTAAAATAATATTTATTTAGTAATAATTTTTTTTTATAATAACATTTAATATGAAACGGATGAAAAATAAAGTTACTATTTACACTCTAATATTAAAGATTAGTTAATTAAATTGATTACAATATTTGATTGTTAATTGTATTCTTTGTTTTTTTTTTTGCGACAGCTACATATGTATACATGATAATATAATGGTTTTTTTCGGGCCACACAATCTGCCGGATTTACATCCCTAAAAGGCTATCATTATCTTCGGGTTTAGAGTTCTTAACTCATGATTTGATATTTTTTATTTTATTTTTTACACTTATTGACTAAAAGACGGCTCTTATATATTTTTTTCAATAGACAGTTCTTAGTTAAAAACTAAAAAAACTAAGAGTATCTCCAACCCTACTTTATAATTTATTGCAAAATAGAGTGGGAAATAGAGTAATGAACAAATAAAAAAGTGATTACTCTATAAACATAATAATGGCTTTTTTGTTTGTTCATTACTCTATTTCTCACTTTATTTTACAGTAAATTATAGAGTGAGGTAGAAAATGATCTAAGAACTGTTTCTTATCCGAAACTAAAAATTCCGGTTAAAAAACTAGAGATAATGATGGTCTAAGCGTTTAAAAATCTAAACTATTTATTACTAATATTTCAAGATAATCCAAATATCTGATTTAATTTATTTATCTTTAAAAATAAAACAAATTATTAACATACACGTATAAAAACATAGTTTTATGTATCTAAAAATATCTTCAATTGAAAATCTGTTTTTCTTCAAACAAAATTAAAAAATTAAGTGGGTCAAAACAAATTTGATTCTAAACTCTGTTTCAATATAAAAGATAGAGTCAAATTTAAAATACTCTAATTTTTTGCACATATAAATTGCTAAAACATTTTATTTGTGTTTTAAAAAATAAACTATCATTAGTTATTTATCTAGTATAATTGTCCAATAATATATTTCATTTTTTTATAATCTAAGTAATTTTAGATAAAAAAAATTATTTCAAAATATAAGTAGTTTCATATTTCAATGTAATTTTTTACTTACTAAATATTGTGTCACCAATAGATAATGTTAACTTTTATGAAAAAACTAATATCTAAAAGTTGTTATTTAAGAAATATATTTTTAATATTTTTCTGTAAAAAATATTAATAAAAAAATTCAACAAATTATAAAAGTTATATTATCTATTGGGTGACACTATATTTAATAAGTAAAGAAACTACTTATATATTGGTGACACAATCAATAAAGTTAACATTATCTATTGGTGACACAATATTCAAAGATCATATAGCATAATACAAAGAGTTATGTACTCCCTCCGTTTCGTAAAGAATGTCATTTTGAAGTTTTATTTTTGTTTCATAAAAAATATCGTTTTCTATTTTCAATGCAAAATTTATGAATTTTATTTTCCAATTTAATTTTCTGTTGGTTAAAATAGTGTTAGGTGTATGAGAAATGATGTTTTTATATAGAAAATATGCAAAATTAAATGTTTTCTTAATCCGTGTGTAGAAAATGACACTTATTATGAAACAGAGAAAGTAATATAAAAGGTATATTTAAAATTACAAAATCATTTAGCTTAGAACAAAAAAAAAAGCAAAAAAAAAACGGGGGAGTATATGTAAGTAGTACACTCCTACTGCTTCCAAAAATTCGAAACATAGAGTTTGTAAAAGAGAATGAGAGGGAAATATAAAACTGAAATCTTGTTCCATCTACAGATTGCTCTATGCCGTCGCCGGATTTCCTCTTCCACTCATCGCCGTCTCTTCCCTCCGGAGAAACCGATTCATAACAACAACATCGCACTCTCTAGGTTCCGTTTCCTGGGTGTTAACCAATCTGCACACTTTCTTCATTCCCTTGCAGCTCCCGACAGAAACATCACTGGACACGACAAACAATCTGCTGTCGATGTTCATAATGTCCTAAAGAACCACCGTGGAAGCTCACCTGAAGAAATCGAGCGGATTCTCGATAAGTGCGGTATAGTGTTAACCGAAGGGCTGATTTTTGAAGTGGTGAACCGGAACCGGTCTGATTGGAAACCAGCTTACACACTATCTCGATTGATCCTCAAGAAACCTGTTAATCTGTCTAGCTCCTCGGTGTACAACGAGATTCTCGACGTTCTTGGGAAATTGCGGCGCTTCGAAGAGTTCCACCAAGTGTTCGACGAAATGTCTGAGAGAGATGAGAAGACGTATGAAGTTTTGCTGAATCGATACGCTGCTGCTCACAGAGTTGATGAAGCCGTGAAGGTATACGAGAGGAGGAGAGAGTTTGGGATAGAGGATGGTTTGGTTGCGTTTCATGGGCTTTTGAAGTGGCTGTGTAGGTATAAGCATGTCGAGTTTGCGGAGACTTTGTTCTGCTCTTATAGAAGAGAGTTTGGTGGGTGTGATCTAAAAGCGATGAACATTATTCTCAACGGGTGGTGTGTTCTGGGGAATGTCCATGAAGCCAAGAGGTTTTGGAAAGATATCGTTGCTTCTAAATGCAGGCCTGATGTTGTCAGCTACGGGACGATGATCAATGCCTTGACGAAGAAAGGGAAAGTAGGAAAGGCTATGGAGCTGTACAGAGCAATGTGGGAAACGGGAAGAGACCCGGATGTTAAAATCTGCAATAACGTTATTGATGCATTGTGTTTCAAGAAGAGGATCCCAGAGGCTCTAGGAGTGTTCAAGGAGATGAGTGAGAGAGGTTGTTCTCCGAATGTGGCGACTTATAACTCGCTTTTGAAGCATCTCTGCAAGCTAAGGAGAACAGAGAAAGTTTGGGAGGTAGTGGAAGAGATGGAACATAGAGGTGGTACTTGTTTGCCTAACGATGTGACTTTCGGTTACTTGCTCAAGTATTCGCAGAAGCCTGAAGATGTTGAGGCGGTTTTGGAGAGGATGGCGAAGAACATGTGTGAAATGACGAGCGACTTGTATAATTTGGTGTTTAGGCTGTATGTGCAATGGGGAGATGAAGAGAAGGCAAGGGAGATATGGAGTGAGATGGAGAGAAGTGGATTAGGGCCGGATCAAAGAACTTATACTGTTAGGGTTCATGGTCTGCACACAAAGGGAAAAATAGGAGAAGCTTTGAGTTGTTACCGAGAAATGATGTCAAGAGGAATGGTGCCAGAGCCAAAAACTGAGATCTTACTAAACCAGGTCATGGCCAAGCCGAAAGAAGAAGACAACAAGCTTAGACTCAACAGTAGGGAAGAAGAAACTGAAGTCGAAATGAATTATACATGAAGAAACAATATTTGATTTTAACAAATTTATAAGAAAAACAAATTTCCATTATCTCTGTCCATGTTTTTAGGCAGCCATGGTCACAGCTTCTGCTGGTGCTGTGTCTGGTACGTACCAACCGTGGTGGATCTCAACGGCCTTTTTCCTCCTAGCCAAGCGAGACTTCCTACGCGCACCAGTGTTCTTGTGTAGCGCTCTAACCTTCACTGCTTTGTCTATTGCAGAATAAGCCTCTCCGATGAGTTTCTCAACGGTAACAATCTCGTCAGGTTGCGCATCTGGTTTCTTCTTGAGCCCATCGAGTGCTTCCAAGACCTGTTTAGTATATGTGGCAGCTGGAATTTAGTCTCGTTATATGTATTGAAACCCAAATTATTGCAAATTTTTAGAGGATAATAAGATGTTTTATAAACTAGTTAAACCTCCCCCCCAAGTTGTAACAAAACCATCTAATCGCCTCAACAGCTTCCGCTTGAGCTCATAGTGATGACTAATCCACCTAAAAGCCCTTTTTTTTAATCGTAATCTAATCCTAAACCAACGAGTCGCCCACCTCACTATCTCTATCCCAATATGAAACAAACTAGTCAGTGAGTGACTTGGATTCTAGTGTTTCGTGTTGTCCTACAAGAAGTCCCAAGGAGAAACATTCCCTAATCACCTAACTAGTCACTAAAACTGCAGAGGAACAGCATTACAGTCTTATCAGCAATCCCTTTATTCAAACAGAGTGCAGAGAAAGTATGAGATTACCTTCTTCATCCGAGTACGGGCTTCAGATTTCTTAGACTTGTTGTAAACGCGCCTCTTCTCGGCTTGGCGAGCTCTCTTTGCAGCTGAATCAGCTTTCTTCGTCGGAGCAGCCTCACACACAATCAATTGCCTCGCTGAATTCTTCTGTACCCATAGATTTCCTGCAGAGACCCCCAAAATTTCAGTGAAAACATAAAAAAGGACGAACCAAATGCAAAATGTCAGGAAACATAATGCACAATTCTGGAGGGGGTAGGTTTACCGGAGGAGAAGGCGACACATTGAGAAACACTCTGAGAGAAGCTAAGGGAGGAGCAGATAGTAGCCGACGCACCACGAGGAGTGGAGAAGGAAGAAGATGCTCCCTTAAGGGAAAGGACTTTGAATTTGGAATTGAGGGTCGCACATGATGAAAGACACTGGACTATTGTCGCCATGGACACTTTTCTCTGCTCTCCTACACGGTAACTAGTAAGAGGAGGCTCTATTCGTCGGACCTGTGTTATCCAGACAGAGATAATGTCTATAACAGTAATTTACCTCTTTACCCCTTGTAGATGGACTAATCTTTAGTATATTTTTCCGACGGGCCAAGGCCCATGACATTCAGTGAACAGATACGCACCAGCTTATATTGCTTCTTTTGATGTTATTAACGCGAGTTGAAACGAAAAACTACTCTTTTTTTTCAAAGTTCAAACGTTAAGAAGTCAAAACAACATCCTAGCCCAAGTTCATGAAACTTGTTGTTTAGACAGAAAAGGCGGAACTAAAGTTGCTTATCGAACAACGGAGTAGAGGCAAATCTGGTCCAAGTTTAAAAAGAAACTTTGGGTTTTAGTTATGTCATTAGAACCCTTCGGCCATCATTACTTCTGGTCGTGCTTCTCTGTAATTCTTCGACATATACGGTCCACTTCGAACAGCTTCTTGCAACTGCCACCACAACCAAATAAAAATTAAACATGTCAACAACATTCATAGAAAGATTCTACAAATTTCCCTCTTAACATATAAGTTTGGGAAAAAGATCCAAACCTTTTCACCAGTTTTTAGACGACGAGGGTCATCAACAAAGTTACTACACAAGAACGCTTCATGAATTGCTTTGCAGCAGTTATACCTCGCTTCCATTGCTAAGTCAAGAATGTAAGACATGAATGAATCAAATCAAATAGGTCGAGGAAGAAGCCACTCCAATGGCTAATGTGTGATGATGCGAAAGGAGTTTTTACTTAGTTTACCTATCTTTGCAGTTTCAGTGGTTGCATCCGTCACTATGTTTATTATCTCTTCTTTTGACAAGATCTCCATCAGCCCCCATGGCCTAGCCACCAACGCTGCTAATGTTCTATACCCCTGAGGATTTATTATTGTAAACAACATAGTATTAACAAAACGTATAGAGTTTCATTGGGCAAAACGGGTGACGGTCTTATCTTAGTGGAAAAATTAGAAGACACAAGTATCTGAGTTTTGCGTAGAAGGAAAAAAAAGAACGGTTTTCACTCTAAATGAAATGTAGTGTGCGTGTGCATTATAAAATTTCCAACTAGGGAAACAAAGGGGTAAAGATATGAAAGATTAGATGATGAGGTTAACGGTTTTACCGCAAGACGCATCTCTGAGCTTTGTTGAAGAACTGAAAGGAATAAACCCTGCAATTTTGTTTGACGAGACTAAAATTAGCTCATGCTATGGTCCAAAACATATACATATGTTGTCTGCGCACAGGTGAGGAAAAAGAGAAAATAAACTCACGGATGGGGTTAGTTTTGTGCTCTGTGCTGCAACATCATATATTAAACATCTAAGGTTTTCTTCAGCTTTTTCATCAACTATTCTGCTGCTCTTAGGCCGTGTTTCACCCGCTATGTATGCCAGTGCGTGAAGTGCAGCCTGTACATGCCATTTACAAACAGTCATAATATTACATTATTATCTCATGTAACAAAATTTCAATCATCCAGAGTTAAAATTTAAAATCCTGAAACAGGAATAATTGAATATTAACATGTCTTCCAAAGAGCATATAGATTTCAATTGATGAGAAGAAAGAAAAAAACACTAACCAACTGTTTTCCATGGGCATTGCGATCAAACGCAGAAGCAACAACGTGTCTTGCAGCTGGAGGTGTAGTCAAAAGGACTAGATTCGCTCCTTTCGGTGCTAACAATCATTGTAAAAATATACACAAGTCACATAAGATTATTACTGCAATGGAAACAAAGTATTTTGTCGGTCGATCTTATATTTTCACAACTCTAAATATATGGCCTATCTAGGTAGTAGAAAGCTGGAACAAACGCAATCTCAAAGAAAACTGAGCTACTTACTTGATCCAATCTGACCAAGTGCATCAAGCGCAGCTTCATGTGCATCTGTATCGTTCATCTCCGGAGACTCCAGGCTCGCATCAATAGCCGAAATTAACGCCTTCACACCTGGATTCGTGACAAAGGTGAAAGTTGTTCTTAGAAAGCTATAAATTCCTTGTCATGAAAGCATATAAAAAGAAACCAAGTAATTACACGTTTCTGCAAAAAAGTAAAATCTTACAAGCTTCATCGACTGTATTGTAGATATTTTCCCTCGAGAGGAGTCTGCCACTTATCATCATTGCTCTCAACTTCAAAAAGAGATCCACTGATGTACCACTGTACGCATTTTAAGATACCGAGAAAAAGGGTGAGCTGAAGCGAGCTTTATAGGTATCCAATTTCCATTTTTTTTTGTAAATGGGGAAGATTTAACAGTGTGCTTATACCTAATGATAGAAGAAAACATCTGAATCAGTGAAGTTTGTGGCACGAATTCTGAACTGTGCTCCACTTCCATTAACTTCAGCGTTACACATGCACAAACATTCAACATAATTCAATATTTTCCTTTAAAATGTGGAGGAACAAAGGAAAGAGACTCAACAATAATCCTGGAAATAAAGACCAACCTCATAGTAGAGTTCCAGGACATTTAAGATGACAAGAGTGTCTTTTGTACCCTTCATTTCTGCCTCCAGTAAATCAAGAAGCCCTGAGTTTTTAACTGCTGACGCTACATGTGGAGAAATCGTAAAAAGCTTCACTATCAAAGACAAAACCCGGACACGCGCCTGAAAACAGTTAGGAAATTGTAAGAAGACAGCAAGAAATGGAGCTTCATGGTAAAAATAATTAATAAAGCGGTGCATTACCAGCGATGAACTCCTAGCAGCAAGGTTACCAAGGTGTGTAGCATCGTTGGTATCAGCAGGAAAAATTACCGACTGGTGAAAATAGAGAGGGCTGAGTCGGAATAATAGATGGTGTAATACCCACTGAACCAAAATGAAAACGTTTAAACACAAACCATTGCATCTGGAAAGCGTGCTAGACTCTTAATAGTCTCACTTGCAGCATTTGCCACTTCATCATCGCTACAAACCAAAAAACACATCAATGATGAATTTTGAGGAAAATCAACTATTTGAAAATACATACCAAAGGCATATTCTAATCCTGCAAGACCAATCTAAAGCCTCTAGACAGTAAGCGTTATGCTCCAGAAAACTACTTTGAACATGTTCTTTACGGTTGGGTTGATTCTTAGGTGGCTTGACTAGAGTAATCCTATAGAGAATGAGACGACTTTAAGACGAGAATCTGAAACTATTATCTTGCCTTTTAATGATATATTCAAGCAGAAGAGGGTATATGCCATTGCTAACAATTAGCTGAACAGGGGAAACATCGTTAGCATCTCGATTCTCCAAGAGACAGGTGACCTTCAAGAAAAAGCAAAAGGATACTCCAGACATTAGCAAACACTAAATATAAAGAAAGCATAAACAGATACTTTCAAACACTCACAGTCTTGCAAGCCAGAGATTTGACCACTGCAGAGTCTGCCTTGAGACCAGCTTGAAGAACAGGCTTAACAATACACCAAAAAGAAAATCAGTCTCTGAATATAGCAATTGGCTCAATACTGTATACATGAATAACAGTCACTCCATGAACAACAGTGCTACAAATAGAAGTGAGTGAATGTTACCATGTAGTGAGGAATGAGTGAGGCTCCATACTTAGTCTTGAAAACTCTTTCCAAGCAAGTTACCAGCGTGGTTTCAAAGCCTGGGATATCCGTTTCAGTTTGCAAAGCACTGCACGAGAGTTTTGCCGATACAAACATGTTCATCGCGATGATAAGATTAAAGAAACTAACTAAACCACAAGATCAGATTCAACCGGCTCAGAAACGATCAAACCAAAAGCTAAGAGAAGAAAATCACTTGAAAATAACGGGGAGAGGGAAGCGATCGAGGAACTCCTTAACCGAGGAGTCACCTTGAGGACCTGCAATCGAAACGGTGATTGGGATTAGAGAACAATCGCAATCATACGTAGAGAGAGAAGTCGGAGAAGATGAGTGGATTATAGTTACCGGGATAGTGTGCGAACTCGAAAGCAGCATCGAACAACTGGTTCACGTCTTCCATGGCGATTTCTTTTCTTTCTTTCTTTTGCACCGAAACTTGCTTCGTTGCGAGCAGAATGTGAGAGACAAAAAGGACCTCTTGAAGTCTTGATCGATGACGACTTGAGTCCAACGCCGCGTGGCTATCGGTAACCGAAAAAGAGGGCCAAGCCTTATAAAAGCCTTATAAAAGTTTCTGAACTTATTCAAGTTTCGGAACTTGACCCGATGGTTACTATTCAAAAGCCCTTTTAAAGAAAAGCGAGTTGGATGGTTAGCTTGTTTTCCACAAAACACTTGGCTCAACCATTTGTTGACCAAAGAAAAAGGAATTCAGAACTTATATACTAATTCATCTACATATTTATTTAAGGAATTTAGAACTTATATACTAATTCATATATATATATATATATATATATATATATATATATATATATATATTTAAAAAAAAATCAGGTAATTTGATTTTTTGATTTTTTAATAATTTAAAATATTTGGCATACCGAAATTCAACAACTAATCTGTAAAAATTTATCTACCGATACTAGACAAATCAGATTGCTCGCAACAGAATTTAGATACTTATATCAATTAGCCACACAAACAGGTAAATCTGAGATGTTTGGTTTCGAATCAGAGGTGATCAACACATTTCCAACCTGCCTTACCAAATACATCATATGCTTGTATGGATAATTTAAACGTCAGAAGAAACTCTTAGGAAAAGAGTTTTTTTTTTTCATTATTTTTTTAAGCAAAATGAAAATAGGGAATTCATTGTACACAACATAGAAAGTCATGCATAAAGACATTACAGACAAACGGCCAGAGACCATCAGAGACATAGCTTGTGGGTTAGAGAGAGATAGCTTGTGACCCCCATAACGACCATCAGAGAGCAAACGGCCAGCTACTCACGGCGGCGCCACCGTACAGTGCGTACGACTGGGGAGGAGGATGAAGAACCGTGGGAGGCAGAGAAGGTGAAGAATCTGGGCTAGACCACTGAAACATTGATTTTGACTCTAAAAAAATTTTGGAGGTTTTTTACATAAATATAAACTCTCAAATTTTGAAATTTTTATATTAATTTTCTTTAGAATTATTTCTAATCCACAAAGTCTCTGATCCGGTCACCTCCCCCTCTCCTGCTATTCTTCACCTCTATGCTTTCCCACAGACTATTCTTATCTATCCATTTTTCTATGGAATAATTTGAAAGTACCCTTTTATAGTTTAAAATTTGAATAATACATTATATTTCTATTTATTTGAAAGAAAGACATTGTTATACAGATTTGATTTTAAAAAACTCTATGTTATAGTAACTTAAATATAAATCGTAAGTATTATTATTATGAGTTTTATCGGGATAAGAACCTCATTTGTTGTATGTTTCTGCAGTTGATGTAATTGGTTTATTTCACTGAGACGTGCTTTTTTTAGCTTGGCTTCAAAAAAATAGTAGAACAGCTGCTATATACAGTATAATAAACTGATGATGATAAAACTAGTTGTATAAAAAGTCGATAAAAGTATCCTATTTGAACCGGTCTATGTGCAGGTGGTGCTTTGATTTTGTGTTCCTGTACAAGCGTTTAAATTTTTTTATCTAATCTATTAAAACAGGAGTACAAATAAAAAACAACCCTGAGTTTTTCTTAATAATTACGTATCTATACCACTGAATTTAAACTATGTCGTTTAGCACATCACATACCAATTACTTTATTTCCCTAAGCCCACTAATTTCGTCAGTTTCAATACGGAAATCGCATATCTTGGCTATGAACTTAAACGTAATCTCATATGATGTGCTATTTGATGTCGGTGGTGAATGTCATATTTAATATATTATCCCGCACATCACATATCTTTGCTACATATTTTCTAAACAATCCAAATATCTCTATCCAATATTCAATTAAATACTTATATGTTCCATTTGGTTTTGGAACACATACACAATCAGTTTAGATTATTTCTCAGTTTAGTGTTGTCAACATAATCAAATCCAACAATTCAAAAATTCAATTGACTACTTTTGTATACAAAGTTTGTTAAATGAACCAGAAAAATTGATCCATTATATGACATATTCTTTGAGCAGGCCTTTATACAACATCTAAGATTAAGAAATTATTTAAACGTGATGCATAACCAATTATTTCAGTTAAGTATTATCTACACAATTTAATTATATATATTGACAGTATAATTAAATACTTCTATATACCGGGTGGTTTTGAAACACATACGCAATTGGTTTTGAAACACTTACGTACATATATCCAAAATATACTGAAAATTCTAAATTGGTTAGTTTATATATAAAAATATATTTTTTTACCAAATCTAAACTAATAAATTTGTAACCCAATTATATCACGTAGCATTTAAAAAATCTTACCTATTTTTAAGCAACCTTTATCACTAAGAGGAGATCAATCTTACTAACAATAACTTCATATTCTCTTATTAAAAAATCAAAATATTAGATACCTTATTTATCTCCAACACATTATATACAAAATAAACAAATAACATGTTTAAAAAACTAATAAAATTGATGCAAATAAACTATAAAATTGTATTAAATATCTATTAAATATTTGTAAATAGTAAAAATATATTCAATCAAAAANCTAATAAATTTGTAACCCAATTATATCACGTAGCATTTAAAAAATCTTACCTATTTTTAAGCAACCTTTATCACTAAGAGGAGATCAATCTTACTAACAATAACTTCATATTCTCTTATTAAAAAATCAAAATATTAGATACCTTATTTATCTCCAACACATTATATACAAAATAAACAAATAACATGTTTAAAAAACTAATAAAATTGATGCAAATAAACTATAAAATTGTATTAAATATCTATTAAATATTTGTAAATAGTAAAAATATATTCAATCAAAAAAGTTTAAACAATTTAGAAGTTAAAGAAAACACCCGCGCGGGCGCGCGGGTCATGATCTAGTTTTTTTTGAAACACAAAGCGTTTAAATATTCAGTGTTTGAGATCTAAATGAGCTATAACAGTGATTTTAGTCACAAAAAACTATAACAGTGACGAAATAACAAAAAAATTGTAAAAAATACACAAGCGGCTAACCAAAAAATAGAGAGAAAATATGCCTACACAAAAATGAAGAACAAGAGAAAAAGCCGACAAAAAAAAAATAGAAGAACAAGAGAAAAATGAGGAAGAGAGTAGGAGTGGAAAGATAAGATAAAGATAAATGAAGAACAATGGATTCTTTTTTAATTGAAGAATATAAAATATATACTATAATAGGATATTATAAAGATATTTAAAAGTATAACTTATGAAAACATCTGATTTTTTGGAATTTTTAGTTAATTTAAAAATAATTATGATAACAAAAATATTAGACTAACTATAACTATTTAGATTTGATATTTTAGTCAAATTACTTAAGATAAATTTGCAGTTTTCTAAAAGATAAAATAAAGATGTAGTATTCAAATTAATATAAGTATTTATCCCAATTTATCCCATTTCTAATTACTTTTAAAAATATTCTTTACACATCTTATTGGAGACTAAAGAATATAGAATAACATTTTGGTAGTTTATCCATAATTAGTTTTAGGTCGACACGTCAAGTTGATTAGAAGAGATAATAACCATATGGGTTTCATTTTGTAGATAATACGTTTCTATTATTCAAGTAGAAAGATCATTAGAAAGACAATGGATCATTTGTCAACAACTGAATCTGTGGAGTGCGAAAAGAAGTACCAGAAAGTCATAAATGATGCTAAAGAATCAATAATTGTGGATGGCTGCTTTTAGAGCATCTGAGAACATAGATATATTGTTGATGGTTCAAATAATGTTTTAATATTTTTCTGTATTATTTTAAATGATGTTTATAATTTTTATATAATTTATTTTGATCACATAAAAATAGTTTAATCAACAAAAATACAGTAAAACCTCTATTAATTAATAATGTTGAAATTACACCAAAACTATAATTTTTTATTAATTTATAGAGATTATTAATTTATCGATATACTAATTGAACCAAAAATTCAATTTGGAATTATAAAATTATATTATTTTATAGAGATTTTTAGTATATATTAATTTACAGAATATTAATTTTAAAAGGTTATACTATAGTATTTTGTAATTAATCATAAATTTTAAATAATATTACATTTATCTAAAATTCTCTGAATATTACTTATTATCAAAAAATAAAAAATAATAAACAAAACTTAAAATGATGCCGATGGAATAATAATTAAAAATATATATACTGTGATTAATGATAAGAATTTGAGGGTGGAATGGATTCGGTTGGATTGATTCAAAAAACTTCAATATATAGATGTATATGTGGGTTAAATCGATATTAACCGGAGAATACAAGTTAAAAAATTTAAATAATAAATATCCGCCAATCCACAAAACTACTGATTAATATATAATAAAAATAATTGTTTTATTAAATTTATATTATTCACAAGTTTCATGAGTTACTAGCAAATTTCAACAGGATGGATGTAAGTAAACAATTTTTCTCTGTGGATTATACGCATCAGAATTCTGAATAAAGGAGAGTGATCCACGGGATGACAGGTCACCCGGAACGGGTTAACTCCCAGAACCAGCCCCAACTGCGTGCTGTAGTTTTAACTTTTACTCTTAGAAGCTGTAGATTGTAAACTCGCACGAGCGATGTGAGTATCTGTGAGTACAAAATCGTAAGAGCATATCCAACACGGATCTTTAAAGGGGATTCCTTAACGAAAAAATAATTAAATAATCAGTGGATTCCACTAAAACCTAAGGATTCGATCCTTAAAACTCCTAAATAAGGATCGATCCTTGCACTATTTGCGACACGTGTCGACCCGTGATTGGTTGATATATATTTTTTTTATTTTTATTTTTATTTTTTTTCTAAAATCTGAAAAAAAAAAAAAAAAAATTTTAAGGACTCCTCAAGGAGTCCACGGTTGCGGATGGTCACAAGGCAATCCTGAGAGTGAATTGGGCCTTGGCCTTCATTCTTAAGCCCAAATATATACCTTTTCAGGTGATAAATGGCTTGCAGCAAGAAGAGACCGTTTGGTCTTTTTATCCTTAAGAGACTGCACGTCATTTATAATAGCAGAAGACGGCACGCAGTTTCTTCAGCAAACCTCCTTTTTCTCCTCGAATATTTTAACCCAGACTCCTCCATCCCTCTCCGCCTTCTCAGTCTCCCTCCAAAAATATGGCATCGGCGTCCTCTTCAGGCGGAGTCGCCGGAAGGCTTCGAA